>SCDY01001606.1:0-48383 GCA_004143825.1 Drosophila micromelanica
GTGTAAACGAGCTGAAATGTTTATAGAACCAGATCGCAGGGTTCAGGGTATCTCCTAGTCGGGCGGCCCCGACTAGAGCCTTCTCACTTGTTTATATTAATAATTAATTAATAAATATTAATGTATTTTTAAACTTCCAAAATACCCAACAATTATCAACTTGACTGCATTTAAGTGCCACATAGCAACAAATTTTATGAGGGTTGTCCCACATTTCGTTTACCGAATAAAATATATTTGTTGCCCACATTTAATGGAAATTGAGACCAAGCAAAAGGGTTCAAATACATTGACAAACATTATCCAACTACTACAGTTAACCGTTGCGTGACAGGGGCGAATAAATAAAGAGAAGGAGGGAGAGTGAGAGAGGGGTGGAGCGCAACAAACAAGGGATGAGAAATTCATAACATAAAAAGTGGTTTTATACATAAATCCTAACTGTTATTTAGCTTAATTGATTAGAGTTTATTCATAAAAACAGAAAAATATAAAAGTATAATTTATAGACTTCTATAAACCATTTATCGATCAATAAAGCCATAAGTAATCGATAACAAGCAACATAGAATACGTAAAAATGTATGCAAGATATAAACAAAAACCCGGAGGAATGAAAACGCAGTTTACAAAAATTCCCTATTTTCTAAAGCCATATTAAAATCAATCGATTCTCTTTGATTTTGTCTACAATTGGGTAAGCTGGAGCAAAGTTTCTCAAGGAATTTAACATTTATGTCTCCCGCTTGGTAAGTTTATTGTTGCTGCAACTTTTTGGCAAGCGCATTCGCCTCGCATGTGTCACGTTTCTCACGAGCAGAGAAGTTGAGGAAGAAGTTGTGGCAGGACCACACAACTTCCTTAACGCGCTTTGCTTCTCAACAATCAAACACAAACACACATTAAAAAGTCCTTCAATAACGGCTTCACGTTACCATATTTCAACCACGACAAATTTTTATCCCTACACCGGAAATGCTTCAGCAGGAAAGAGAGAGAGAGGGAGAGGGTAGGAATAGGAAGAGGGGGCTGACTGGGCAGCGCATTAAGCACAAAAGCAAACAAACAAGCGACCCCAAAGACTTGTCGAAGACCTGTCCCCACCACCCCAGGACCCCCTCCTCCTTGTCAATATTAATAACAGCAGAAGAGGAAGCTGAAGAGTGAGAAAGCGAGAGAGAGAGAGAAAAAACGTCAACTGGAAATAAATGGCAAATAAGTTTTTTGTTTTTATTTGCAGTCAGCAGCCACGAGGGACACCCAATTCACCGCCCTCCCTCGACTACCCTCTCACCTATCATGACCCCCCCCTTCCCTTCCTCCTCCACCGCTTACCAACGCTTTCCCTGTCAGCGGAAAAGTGCAACTTATTTACTGTTTCCGCGTCGTCTTCATCGCCAAGCTCCTCAAAATGGGGGCACTGGGGCTGAAATACCAAGAAGCAAGCCGAAGGACCCCACACAAGGATGCCAGCCCAATAAGAACAATGGGGCAAGGGTCTTACGCTGAGCTTACAAGCCGCAATAGCCTTGCGGCCACTGGGTGACCGTGGTATGTTTTTCCTTAAAAACATGAATTCCGCTTAAGGAAAATATACCAAGAATATATAAAAATAACCATACAAAAATTTAAGAATATCAATGAATTATTAACGTGGGTCTTCTTTTCCAGATACGGTATAAATTATATTTTTTTCAATATATACTTATTTGTTTAAAATCAATTTCAATGTCAAATATTTACAATGAAGATAAATTAATTGGTACAATAAACACAGCTAAACAGTTTCCAAAAATTTAAATTAAATGTATATATTATGTATATTAAATATTTTAAAAAATTATCTTTTTTTATATAAATATTTTATTTTGATACTTGAAGTGGGTTTAAATTTTTTTTACCTTTCGCTAACTTGTTTATTATTTTGCTTTTTATCGAAATGTCAACTCTGTTTGTCTCAGTTGATAGTTCTAATGCATTTTTTACGTGGGACACTCCCCGAGGACCTCGACCTGCTTTTTATTTTATGTATAAATATATGTGGGTATATCTATATAGAAATGTCTTCTGATGTGTGTGCACTGCGGGGCACAAGATTTCGCAGGAACTCGCCAACCCCATTTTGTTGCACCTTGCCACACATAAATGATTAACTGTTGCATGTGTCGCTTTGCCACGCCCATCAGTCAGTTGCAGTTCCACTGAACTGAAGGACATGACATTTGTTGCTGTTGCCTTGGCGATGTAGATCCGACAACACTCCCCTCCCCCCTTTTCCCATACATTTCACACACACGCTTAAGTGTTTGCGCCACTTTAAGCCAACAACAACTGGGAAATAAGAACTGCAACTGTAACTAAAATTGTTTTCAAGTCCTTTGCTGCTGCTTGGCATTTGGATTTAATGCGCTGTGTTTATTAGCAGCAGATCGTATTAACTGGAAAATGTGCATATAAACTAGGGATGCATATTGACCACAAAGTATCGCAAATATATAAACATAAATATCGCATATCGATTAAAATCGATTTTCATTAGTTAGGTTTTCCGAAAATAAAAGCAGAATATTTTCTGATATATCGTATTATCTGTTGATGCATTACACATCTATCGAATTGAATATCATATTTTGTATCACATTATCGATATAATATCGATATCGCCATATCGATAGGCATACCAAATATTTGTAGTTTTTCTACTTCAAGAGATATATAAAAAACATTATCTTTTAAGCTGTTTTTGTATATTTAAATAACCTTATGACTTAAGTTTGATATTAGCAATTTTGGGGCTTGATTTAACTTTTGCCACTAGATTGTTACTTCGTAACTTTGACTTTCTAATATAAGAATATAAGAAACGAAAACACAAGTTGATTGTTTTCTGATATAAAAATGCCGATGCCAAATGAAATTGAAATTTCTCAAAGATTTAATATCAATTAAATTATTCAAATGATTCATAAAGACATTAAAATTTTGAATTTGTTTTGTGACATTTGACACATTTAACTATTAGAAGTTTATTCGATTTATATGACTTTTCATAATAGATAAGTGTATATACAGAAATATATTAATTCTATAATTTCTGAGAAGTCCGCTCCACTTTACATAACACATTAAACTGAATTCATGATTCATGCGCAATTTCTAGTTCAAATAAACCAAACCCCGTACGAAAATTCCATGAGCCAAGCCCCAAACCAATAACCCAGCAATCAAACCAGCAATTCCATCCCCCCTTCCCCCTCTCTCTGTTTCTTGGCATTCGCACACTTAAACTATTGACCTACACACCTAATTGATATGCCGCACGTAGAGTCAACAATCAAAAGGCCACCCAAGCGGACAGCAGGACTTGGGGGCGGGGGCAAGGATAACGGATAGACTGAAGGGTATTTAGGGGTTTGTTAAAGGGTCTCCTTTTTATTTTTTGGAGGGGACCTTTGCAAATAATACGCAGAAATCTCTCCGGGGATTTCAGTTTTTATGTCGAAATTATACATTTTATTATGTCATTTTAATGTTACGACTAAAGCCGAAGCAGAAGAAGAAAAAAAGTGAGACAGTGAGAGAATGTAAACTAAACAGGACAGTTATTCCTCGCCCCACCGTCTCCTGTCAACCCATAAATCAGCAACAGTTTGAAAGGATGTTAAGCAGCAGGACGCAAGGTAAAAGCCCGAGTTCTATGAAAAACTTTGCTGCAAATTGAAGCAGCATTCAAGGAGGGGTGCAGGGAAATGATGCGGAGCAGCAATAACAAAGGGAATTACGGAGCCACTGCAAAGCTTTGGTGGGCACAACTTTTATGACTTTGCTACAGGATACCAGGGCACAAAGCACCGTCTTATTGTCTGTCTGTCTGTCTGTCTTGCTGTCTGTGTGTGTGTGGGCGAACTTGCGTGTGTGTGTGTGGGTGTGTGTTCAGTCGGGCACATGTAATTTTCATACCTTACAAAACTGCAAAGCGAGCAACTGCGAGAGTCGAAAAGATTTGCTTCTTTTTATACCCTATGAAAACAGCTGGTTAATGGGGTGGTTTTATTTGGCATTTAAATTTGAAAAAATATCGCATTCTATTTCTTGTTATTTTGTTAGTTAATTTTAATCGCTTCTAAAAACAGGTTAAAATAAAATCCTTTTTTTAACACATTCCAAATAGGTTTCTTAACTGCTCAAAAAAGAAATATGAAAAGTCGAAATGTTAAAAACTGAACTTTTCAAAAATTAAAAATACTTTCAATATGAAAGTAAAAACGTTTTTTCGAATATCTGTTTACATATATATTTTATCAGAGTTGGTTACAGGGAACCTGTTAGTCGAGCTTACACACTAAAGCACTTTTAGTTGTTTTTTATTATTTTGATTTTTGTGCGAAAAAGGATTTGGTGAAAGGACAAACCGTCATGACAGATGTTTTTGAGCCACTTGAGGGATGCAGGCGATTGAATGAGAGAAACAGCGAACAAACGAGAGAAAGAGGCACCCTGTTGATAGAGAAAGAGGGCAAACGCATTCGTCTGCGTGTGCTGCCAAATTGTTTTATGTGTCCATCGATAAAGAAAATCACTTCCCCCCAACCTTCGTAGTTGTTTTTGTTGCCTTGGGTTTTTCCTTTGGCAAATAATTTTCTGCGTTCTTTTACAAGGGTTGTATATGTACTATATATAAATATATTTATCTGGGTACCCTCGGTAAATAATTGGCCAGCTTTCTGCTTTGGAGAATCGGATCAATTCGTAGCTACAATTAGACTTTTTTTTGCTCGCTTTTTTCGGGGTAACTTTTATCATAAAGAGCAAAAATCCGCCTGAATAATTGGGTAAAACTGGAAAATTGTGAAAGTACCGTTTTCAAGCCCGGTTAATTCAACTTTTCGTTTAAACAATAGCTTTGAACGAAAACAAATTACAACTGTTAAATATTTAAAAACCCATTTATGAAAAAGTTATTGAACAAGTTTTTCTCAAGGCTTTTAGGCGCGTTTGCTTTTGCTGGGCATACCACACAAGGAGTTACCCTGCATTAGTACAAATAAAACATAATTTTTAACAAATTTGTGCATTCGAGAAGGGAATTGAGCCCAGGTGTCACCGAGATAAGAACCCGATTTCCGGGCGAGTTTTTATATTATTTCTAATCTCAGCTTATTGAATATCAAACTATATCATAAAAGCCACTACATACTAGACTCGAACCTCTTAAAATTGATTTGAACTTTAATCGAAACAATGTAAAATCAAAATATGAATGATAGAAATTTTTTGAAAAATTGCTATATAACTTAACTTATGATATAGCACTTCATCTTCATCAGAGACCTCAGCTAGAGCAGATATTCCCTTATCGACCCTAACTCATCCCATCCCCATTAAGGGACTGGCATATAATGAAAATGAAAAAGGCAGCACTTGCACTCACTTAGCTATTCATAACTGACACACACACACACACTCATTCACACACACCCAAACATCCGACGAATTTAAATAATTCAACGAAAGAAATTCGCTTTTTAGCCAATGCCAAAAGAAGTGAGAGGGAGAAAGAACGTAGAGTGAGAAGCAAAAATGCCACAAAAACCAGAAACTTGCAGTCTCGTGCAGCTGTCTGTGTGTTTTGGTGTGTGTGTGTGCTGGTGTGTGTCAGGACATAACAAGGACTAAAAGCACGGCGAAATGTAAATTGCGGCCAACTCGCGCGCGCTTTAGACACACATTAAAATTGCAATTTTAGAGAAATTAAAATTTTATCAGCACATTCTAGAACACTTCCAAACTGCTCGCTAGATGGCGACACCTACAAACTAGATGTGTTTTATTTTTCAAAATTATATATTAATATTATATAAAAAAAAATGTATTATGCTTTATTAAATTGCTAAACCTAAAGGAGTCCGAAGGATAAAATCTTTTAAGAATATTTTTATGATCTAGTTGCATTTTTATAAAAAATAAAGTTTGAAAATGTTGGGGAATAAAACGGGTTTAGTTAGTTAAATGAGGTATGCTGGTTTATGCGATTGTTAACTGCCCTGACAGGGGTAAAGGCAGGGCCACTGAGCGGTGTGGAGGGGGGTGTGTATGTATGTGTGTGTGTGTGTGTCAAAAATGGAGAAGTTGCTCGAGCTTTGCAGCTCTCCAGAAATAGACGGTAAAAGAAATCTGTTATGGTTAAACTTTACGCGCACAGTAAAAACTTTTCGACAAATTGCAGCGAAAAGTGCACACAATGCTTGAAAGAAGAAGCACAAGACTAAGAAGAAGAAGCAAGCGAAACAGTGCGTGGCGACGCCGGCAAAAGAAAAAAATGTATATATATATTTATACATATAAATATACGTATAAGAAAAAGCAAAAGCAAAAAAAAAACTTTAGATTTTTCTACTTTGGTCAAGGTGGCCACTAAATTGAGGCGTGATAGGGGCGGGAGGCGCGTTGCTGGTTAGCTTGAAACGGCAGTCAAGAAAACCGCAAACTTGGCAGCACTCTCTTTCGCTCTCTCTCTCTCTTTCATTCTAGCTGCTATCTTCATAGTGCGCTCTGTTTATTGCCTGGCGCTAAAAGCAACTGGGGACCATTTTTGATGCTCCTCACTCTCCTCTCTTTTGGCCTGTTCCATTCTTTGCGAGTATTTCAAGTCGTAATGTGGGCGTAGAATTTTCAATTATACATTTTAGTGGTCGCCGCAGCTCATTGACAGTAGGAAAAAAAATAGAGGAGGAAAAATGGCAAATATAAAAATATATGTATGTATAAAAAAGGGTTGCTGCAATACGCAGAAATGAGAAAAGTTTTTGCTTGTGAAACTTGGACGAGAATATGTTTGTGGATTTTCACAGCTTATGCGTAAAGTGTGTGTGCGTGTGTGTGTGTGTGTAATGTGGCATTAGGGAATGTGTGATAAAGCAAATGCATAATATATATACACACACAACTGGATACAAGTAGAGCAACAAAATGTTTGGCTATTCTCAATGGGATTTTCACAGAAAGCGCACATTCAAAAAAAGAAATCACACATTATTAAAAATTGATGAAAAACAAATAATAAAATGAGAAATGAATAATGTTTTGATGATTTTTGCTCTTCTCTTTTTATATATAAACTATTACTTAGCCACTTTGATTAGAGTAAAAATAATGGATTTTAAATAAGTTTTGTGAGATTAGACACAGATCAAAAGTTCAAGTTAATATAGACTCCTTTACTGAAATAATTTCAAATTTATACTTGAACTTTATTTCATTTTGAAGGTGATTTTTCATAAATTTAAGGATTCTCTTGAGCCTAGACTTTAAGGTAATATTCCATGGAGAGCGTGATGGAGAGCAAGATAAAAATTGAGATCATTAAATTTTGAATTTTTTTAACGAGAACTTGCGGTTAGTTTCAGGGTATCTGCATATTGGGGAATTCCCGACTTTTGTTTATTTGTACTTTTTTTCTTCAAATTGTTTACACGTATTAAAATCAATAAAGGTATACAACAAAAAATAAAACTTACCGTGGTTTTGTTAGTTTTTTCATATGAATATCCATGTCCCGTTTCTGTCGATGTTGTAGCTGTTGTTGTTGTTGTTGTTGGTGTAATTCCCGTTGCGTTGAATGCCCCTACATGAGTGCCTCTTGTGGATGGTGTTGGTGGTACGGGGGAGTTTTTATTGGTTGGGGGGGACTAATCCAATGTTAATGCGTTTGGCAACAACAACAACTCCTGAGAATTTGAGAGCCGGGGCTCCCGTTAGCTTGGCGCTGTTGTTGTGTTGTTGTCGCTGTTGCGGGGGAGGCCTCAAGCTGGCGTTAGCTTTTTGGCGCCGCATTAGTTGGTGTTGTTGTTGCTGTTTTTGTTGTTGGTGTTGTTGTTGTCGTTGTTCCTGGCAGGTTGTTAGCGTTGTTGTTGCTCTGTTTGTTTAGTTAACATTTAACAATTAGTTTTAATAAACTTGATTTTTTTGTATGATGTTGTTTTATTTATAATAATATTGCTCGATTTGCTGTGTTGTTTGAGGTTATGGTTGTATATTTATTTTACATTGTTGTTGTTGTGAAAAATTTTAGTTTCTTGTTGTTATTTAAGCACTTGGGGCGCATAGAAAAATTTCTTCTTTTTTCTTTTTGCTTCTTTAATTTAAGAATTTGCACTTGTTTTTTATTTTTACAATTTAAATATTAATTTTTGTTTGTAAAATTAAATTTACTAAAGTAATTGCGTGGAATTTGTTTACAAGCAAGCTGATAATTTAACTTATTTTCGTTGTTATAAGAAATATATATGCATGTATAAGTTATATATATTATTTATATATATGTATATACGCTTTAATTTAATAATATTTAAAGATTTGATTGCATCGTTCGAATTAACGCACTTTTTATTAACTAATTAGCTGAATATCGCTTCTGCTTCTTCATCTACTACTCCTATTTTGTTGTTATGCATGTTTCTGTGTGTATATATATAACGGTATATTGTGTGTATATATATAACTATTGGAAGGCGTATTTGTATAGGCTTTATGATGTATTTTGCTCATAAATGTTATGCATTAGTTATTTATCTTTATTTTTTTTATAATTATTAAAGCTACTTGCTATAAACTTGAATTATGTTTTCATTATTTTTTTTAGTAATTTATTTATTTATTGCTTTTTTTAGTTGAGGCGCTTTAGTTTTTTTCTAGGGCTGTAAATTGAAAATGTTTATCAATAAAAATATGTTTAAAAAAAGGTATTCAAGCAACAATAAGAAAAGTATGCCCAAGTGCTCAAAAGTTCGTCATACACAATTGGAGAAAACAACAACAACAATTAGCCCAAGGACAATGATCGCTCTCCCACCCAAACTCTTTCTCTCTCACTCGCTATCTCCCAGTCTTTCGCTCTCTCAACAGCTGTGAAGAACATTAACATACGACCTCTGTAGCAGCAACAACGAGGATGCTGCTTTAACATTACTTTACGCGCTCTCTCGATTTTCAGCTGTTGATCGCAATTGCATTTGCATGTGCAGCGTTGCCAACCACATTCTACCTAAGATTTTGTGTATTGCCAACGTTCGTGTCACAGCAGCTGCGACTTTTAAAGTGCGCGGATGATGAAAGAACAGCAGGTGTTAAAAAAAAATCGACATGAACTCACATACACATTATGTATATATATAGTAAACAAGAGGAAAAACAATGTTGTAATTGTGTGCATTTAAGCATAAATGTACAAATACGCTAAATTCTCATGTATTTCTTTTTACGTTCGTGAGCGTGTGTTTCCATGAGAGCACAGAGAATTGCTTATGCTCAGTTGTTTTTGTAGCATTTCATTCATTATGTTGCGACCAGTTGTTTTTGTAGACAGGGCAGCCCAAAGGGCAACGCACGCATAACCGTTTTTTTTTTTTTTTTTTGGCGTTTGCTTTTGTGCCTAACAACAACAACAGGCAGCAAGAGCGCCTCAGCGCCAGTTCCGTTACGTGCGAGCGCAAGAGAGAACAAGCTTGAGCGCCAAGTGCCGTTTGAAAATTTACAAAAAAATATCAGCTTTGAAGTCAATGCGCATTTCACTTTTTCTGTACCGTCTTGTTTTTTATTGTTGTGTTGTCTTTGCGAAAGCGAAATTTTTTGTTCATTTTTTATGCATTAACTGTTGTAGCTATTGCTTTAATTAATTTGCATAACATTCGCTAGCGACAGCCACAGATCGAGAGTCAGAGCGAGCGAGAGAGTTAATCATAAAAATATTTCGCATTTACAAATGTATGCATAAAAATATATATGTATATGTATCTACGTTTCAATGTGTTGGTAAACAGGGGAGGGGAAGCGCAGCGCGACGCGGCGTTGCTCTACTTGCGGTAAACGACGACGACAACGACAACGACGGCGACGGAGACGGGGGCAATTGTAACGCGTTGTTTTTGTTGCACTTTGTCATAAAAAATTAATAAACAACACTTACGTATTATATTTGCTTTTGCATTTGCATTTGATTTGCTTTTATTTGATATTTGCTTTGCATGAACTTTGCACTTATTGCACTTGTTTAACACACTCACTTAATTTTTATAATATTTATATATATTTATTAAGCATTTTATTTAAGACGAACGCGTGCAAACGAAAAATAAATTTCTCGCTATTTTGCTATTCGCTTTTACATCTTATCCGGCGCGACGACGTGCTGTTACTGTAGAAAAAAAAAACAAACACTGTTAACACTGGCGCCAAACTGCTAACCGGGTCTGTTAAGTTTGTTACCAGAAAGAGAGAGCGAGAGCGAAATGTTGACTCAAATTGTACATGTTAGTGAGCTGTTAGTTACAGTTGGCGCTCACACGCTCTACTCAGAGTTCCATGAATATGAAAAAACCTGAGAGAGCAGTTTAGACACAAATTTAACATATGAAAACTGTTAAGGAAGATCATTTAGCAGAGAGTTTTAGAGAGAATTTGTTTTTTTTTTATTTTTCTGTTTTATTTAGCAACTTTATAGTATACATTTACTCGTGGTTATAATTTAAATTTTTAATTTTTTTGACAACATATGTCGGCCACTTTTATTGCCGCGCATTCCATTTTGTGTGCTCTTTCGCAAACTGTTACAGTAAAATTGTGAATGAATGTTTGAGAGCGGGCGGGCGATAAAAAATAGAGAGAAAGAGAGCGTGGGCCTGACGTTTTCGCCTGTTGTTTGTTGTTTCTTTTGCTTACTATGTGTGTGTCTGTTTGTTGTTGCTAGTTAGCGTTAGTGTTGCCAATGCATTGGAATTTGAAACCGTGCGAAAATCAACAATAACAACAAATGCTTCTCTTGTTATGCGTTTTATTTGTTTGCTGTCACTTTAGTTTTTTTGTTATTGAGAAAAAACATTATTTTATTTACGTAAATTAGCAACTGGCATTTTATTTTATGTAAATACCTAAGCTACTTACTTTTCTCAAGTTTATGGGTTTAAAGGCTTTTTAATAACGTAGTTAATGATTAACAAAATATTGCTGATTATACGTAATTTAATTATATTTTAAAAATGAGTTTTTTGTTTTGGCCAATTGGTTTTGTATTAAACTGGCTGCACACCGGAACTCTTATAGTTTTCCAATTACGGACCGAACCGAACCAAAGAAAAGTTTATTTGGTTTATTTTTAGTTTTCAAACATTTCAACTTCAAAAATTAATACTTTCACAGCTTATACGCAGGAAATTATAAGTTCATCCATAAATATTTTTCTCTGAAACATAAAAGAATGCGACAATTGAACCGAACCTCAGCGCATGACATTTGTTCGAACCGAAAATAAACCAACGAAAATGTTTTGATTATCGATCTTTAATTTTTATTTAATCGAATAATTGATGTTCTTACAGATTTAACATTTTGTCAAATGTTAATAATCTTTGCTATGCTGTCTGTCTCTCTCTATCTCTGATATCAGCAAATTTCTTTAGTTGCTTGGCATATCCGTCTTAATCAATTTAAAATCTTATCAGAATAATAGGTGTGTGTATATGGGTTCGTGCGTGTGTGTGTGTGTTGTACAACTATTTAAATCAAGGAATTAAGAGATAAAAATAAATAAAAACAGAGAGTGCTTCACTATTTAAAATATCAGGTTTTTTTTACTTTCGCATGTTAAAAGTAAATTGGACAAAAACAAATCAAACTAAAACGCACACGCACACACTCACACTGACTAAAGAGAGAGAGAGAGGAAGAGAGAGCGCACATAACAGCGCGAGAGCGGCTTGTCTGACATTTGACGTTTGTTTGTGTGCGCTTTGCGCGCATTCACAATAAGCGCGCGAATCGCGCATAGCAAAAATTAAAATTACAAATAAAGGCATCTAAAAAAATTATGCTTAAATATAAGGCGCAATGATATTAAGAGCGGGCGTGTAAAAAAATTGGGCTGAGTAAAAAAGCAGAGGGAGAGAGAGAGAGAGAAAGAGCCAGCCAGAGAGCCACAATAAGATAAAGAGAGGGAGAGTCAGAAAGAGAGTGGGGTCTGAGAGACTGTTGACGAACTTTTTGACTTGGCATTTGTTTATAATTTTTATTAACTTGACTCTTTACTCACCTTTTGTTGAACTGCAGCACATAAAAATTGTTGTGCGAATTGAAAAAAATGTTTAAACATTATTTAACACAAATACTAATGCACACACACACACGCACAGACTGTGACGAGACGACACACACACACACGCACACAACGACGCGACATGCTGCTATTTTTTTGTTTCTCTTTTCACAATGTTGCTAGTGTTGTATAGCAGCAGATTTTTCGATGTTGTTGTGGTTGTTGTGCTTGGCGCGGCTGTTGTTGCCTTTTGCACAGTTTAATTAAGTCAACGTTTTTTATAACATTTTAATCAGCAACAAGAGCAGCAGCAAAAAATAAAAAACGTACGCAAACTGCAGTCAAAGTCACACACACACATGTGCATACGCACGTACTCACACACACAGCAACTAGTAAATTCTGCGACACTTACGAAAAAATATTTCTTTTTTGTGTGTGTTGAGTGTGTGTGTGTGTGTGTGTGTGTGGGGCTATATTAAACAATTTCTATTGCTAATTTCTTTGCACATTGTTTGCACACATGCGGCCAGTTGAGGCACTTGGCTGGCAATTGTTGTTCGGTTTTAATTATGTTAAATCGAATTAATATATAAATTTTTGTTGCGTGTTTTGCTGTTGTGTGCAACGAGTTTTTTTTGGTACTGTGTGACCGGATCGTGCCAAAAGTTCAACAGCTGTTTTTTTCAATGCCCAAATCTGGTCACACAAGTTGATGTTAAAACACTAAAAGGGTCACACTTAAGGCGATAACTTTTTGATATGTGTGCCCAAGTTTTGGCAGAAAAGTGCCATTTCGAGCATAACAGTCGAATTTCATATTAAAGAAAGCGCTTACTGTTTAAATCACATAAGGACTTTTGTAACATATTTATTGAGCAGCAACAGATGTTTGGCTCGGCAAGCCGGTTAGCTGTTAACATAATGCAAATAAAATTTAAATATATAAATAGACAAAACAAGCTTAATTCAGAATTGCTGTTAATAAAAGGTGGCAAAAAGTAGACAGTTTGAATAATTCATAGATTGTTGTGCATTTTACTTGCACAGCTTAGCAGTAGCATTAACATGGTCTCTGTTAATGCGCTGCTTTGCTCGCCTGATATTGAATAACAGCTGTTCAGGCACTGTTAATATTTGGTTTGTTTTGCTATTAAATAACAGTTGCTCATTTTTTGTTTTTGAATTTCACTCATTTAAGTAGTTGAACTATAAATGTGAGCAGCAGCAGCATTAAAATGTTGCCGAAAGTGAATATTTTGTTCAATCGAATGAGTCCGCTTGGCGGCAGCTACCGTCGCGCTCTGCACGTAAAAAAACGGGAACTTTACCAGGTGAGTGTCGCCTTCGTGGAATGCACGCAGTTAACGGAACTTTTCTTAAATTTACAGCAATGCTTTCGCATATTGGGCGTACACGAGTCCGCGGATCAGGAGACGGTGCGTCGCGCCTACTTGGATCTGGTGAAGCGCGTGCATCCCGACGCGGACACCGCGGAGGCCTCCAACGAACGTTTCCAGCAGGTGGACGAAGCCTTCCGCACGCTGCAGGCGAAGTTCGCGAAGGGGCGTCGCAACATCAGCGACAACGAGGACGAGGAGGTGGAGCTGGAGCACGATATTAGGCACACGGCGCCGCAGCATCGGCAATATCTGTCCAACGAGGGCATCGGCGTGGGCACGCCCTATCAGCGCCAGAAGCAATATCAGCAGGTGCGCGCCATGAAGGCGCAGGAGCGCGTCATGGAGCATCGCATCGAGAAGGCGGCCGCCGGCGAGGATGCGCTCATGCGCAAGGGCGGCAACTTTTACGGCAGGCATGCG
This sequence comes from Drosophila micromelanica, assembly GCA_004143825.1. Lineage (NCBI taxonomy): Eukaryota > Metazoa > Arthropoda > Insecta > Diptera > Drosophilidae > Drosophila > Drosophila micromelanica. Next base: position 13,909 of record SCDY01001606.1, read on the forward strand.
ATCAAAACCAAATACGGCATCGATCGTGTCGTTGAGGATCTCATCCAGGAGGCCATGTCCAAGGGCGATTTCAACAATCTGCATGGTGCCGGCAAGCCGCTGTCGCTGGCCCAAACCCAGAATCCCTATCTGGACTTCACCACCCACAAACTGAACAAAATCATGCTGGACAACGGCTTCACGCCCGAGTGGATAACGCTGAGCCGCGACATCCGCGACGCCGTCGCCCAACTGAAGCAGCAACTGCGCCGCGAGCGTCCCTACTACGGCGACTGGCCGCTGGCCACCGCCGAGGAGCAAACGGCCTGGCAAGCGTTCGCCCAGCTGCATGCAGCCGATGTGCAGCAGCTGAACAAAACCATTGACAAGTACAATCTGATCGTGCCCATACTGAAGAACCAATACTTCCGCCAGAGCCTCGACAAACTGGCCGAGGACGTGTTCAAGGAGCCGAATCTGGGGCGCAACCTGAAACGCCCCCAGGCGAGGCCGGTCGAGAGCGGCACCAGCTCAACGGGGGAGCGAAATTTTATGGGTCAGCTCTTCTCATTCTTTCTCTAAGGCTGTGAATTTGGAAATCGGGAATAATTGGTGATATTAGCTTGTAGTCGATATTAGCTTGTGTAAATAAAGAGATGCCAAAGAGATATCGAGAGTCTATATATGTATTTCAAAAAGCACAGAAATCGGTTGTCTAATTAATAGAATTATGAAAATTTTGACGGAATTTAATTTATTTATAAATATATATATTATAACAGCTTTGTAAAAGCAGATTGAAATTCAAATTTATATATATTTAAAGTTATGGTTAAGTGATATTAATAGTCTTTAAAATGAATTGAGAAACTAAATATTTAAAATTTTGTCAAAAAGGAATTTAGAGTCGAGATTTTCAACATTTGTTTTTAGTATGAGTATATATATTTTATATTAAAAAGAAATTTATTATTTATTTTGTCTTAAATTAATTAGTTAAATTAAAGAACGTTAAATTCAAGAACGTAAATTTTTTAATTATTTTTTTCTGTTGTAAATTTACAATTTTTGTTTTGTTTGATTTTTAAATTTATTTGTTTGTGAATTCAATTCAAAACGTGATTTTAATTACCAGTTTAAAACACTAAATTTAGTTTATAACTATTAATTAATTAATATGAATATGAAAAATATTATACATGTACTTTATATTATATATATTTAGAATATTTGTTATTAAAAACATTTATAAAAATTTCAAACTTTGAGTTATTGTAGAATTTAAATATTTATTGGCATATTTATTTATGAATTCAATTCAAAATTTGATTTTAATTAATTTCATTTTAGTAATTTGTATAATTTAATTAGATTTTTAAATTTAGTTTATGTGTACAAATTAATTAATAATAATAATGAAACTTTTTTTTTAAATTAAACAATTAAATAAATATTTAATTGTTATATCATTGTATATGTTTATTTTGAGTATGTTTCAATTCTGCTGAGTTTTTGGACTCGTTAAAAATCTTGAAAAGAGAATTTTCCAACTAGATTAAAAATATTTTTCTGTTATGTGAAGAGTCAAATTTGAATTATGTATAGTATATAATTATATATATATATATATATATATATATATATATAGAGTATATTATTGTCTGGGATGGTTTTTATGGCTCCTTTTTGACGCACTTGCCCTCGGCATTGAGGGCGACGGCGCCGCTGGCGAGGAGGGCGAGGGCGCGTGGATACGCCCAGTGTTCGGCCTGGTGGATGCGCTCGGTGAGGCTGTTGACGTCGTCGCCCTCGTGGATGGGCACGGCGGCCTGGACGAGAATGGCGCCGGTGTCGACGCCCTCGTCCACAAAGTGCACCGTGCACCCGGATTCCTTTTCGCCCGCCTCGAGCGCCTGCCGCTGCACATGGAGCCCCGGATACTTGGGCAGCAGCGAGGGATGTATGTTGAGGAGACGTCCGCGCCAGTGGCGCACAAAGGGTGCGCTCAGCACCCGCATGAACCCGGCCAGGCAGACAATCTCGATGCGTGCCGCCTCCAAGTGGCGCGTCAGTGCCGCATCGTAATCCTCCCGGCTGGCGAAATCGCGATGCGAAATCACCAGCGAGGGTATCCCCGCTGCTGTGGCCCGCTCCAAGCCCAGCACGCCGGCCTTGTTGCTGATCACCAGCTGGATCTCGGCGTGCAGCGCCTGCGCGGAATCGCGCGTCGCCTCGATCAGCGCCTGGAGATTGCTGCCCGAGCCGGAGATGAGCACCGCGACCCGTCGACGCGGCAGCGACAACCGCCGCTGGCCACGCCCCAAAGCCGCCTCAAAGTTGTCCACGACAACGGCGGGTTGGCGCGCATCCTTGCGCGAGATCACCTCGCCGACGATCTCCGCCCGCTGGGCATAGCGCAGCTTCTGCATGGTGGACGCCACGTGCTCCGCACCGACCACCAGGATGAGCCCCAGGCCGCAGTTGAAGGTGCGCTGCAGCTCGGCGGACGCAATGTTTCCGGCAGCTGCGAGCCAGGCGAAAACCGGCGGCAGCTGGAAACGGTTCGCATCGAGGCGGACGGCGAGCTCCTTCCGGAGGACACGCGGTATATTCTCGGCGAGGCCGCCGCCGGTGATGTGCGCCAGCGCCTTGATGCCGTGTCCGTTGCTGGCCAACAGCGGCGCCAGCGCCGCCACATAGATCCGGGTCGGCACCAGCAGCTCCTCGGCCAGAGTGCGCTCGCTGAACGGCGCCCGATCCGTTAAACAGAGACCCGCCCGCTTAAGCACCGCGTGCACCAAGCTGAACCCGTTGCTGTGCACCCCGGACGAGGGCAGTCCGATGAGCACATCGCCCGCCTGGATGTCCGCCAGCCGCGGCAGAATGTTCGCACGCTCCGCAATGCCCAGCGCAAAGCCGGCCAAATCGTACACCTGCGGCTCGTAGAGCAGCGGCAGCGCAGCCAGGTGCGCATCTGGAAGGGATTAAGTGGAGGATTAGCCTGCGCCTTTTCAGCGGAATCATTCGGTTGGGCACTTAAAGAGCTTTTGGTTAACTTGTTCAAGGAGCTTTAAAGCTTCAGCATACTGCAGCTTTTGGATAAATTGTTTTTCGAGCTTTTGCATTAATATTTTCAAAAGCTTTAAAGCTTATGTAAAATCGGCTGAGCACTCAAAAAGCTTTTGGCTAACTTGTCCAAAGGGCTTTAAAGCATAAGCAGAGTGCAGCTTTTGGATACATTGTTTTACGAGCTTTTTGATTAATCGTTTCAAAAGCTTTAAAGCTTCTGTAAAATCTAAGCAAAACTTTTTGTAACTAAATTAAACTTTTACGATTTTTATTTGAAGCTTTGAAATGTTTTACAAAATTTTGGAAATAAAAAAAAATGTTTTTCTATTCCAACAGCTTTAAAGCTTATTTAAACACTGAATTAAACTTTTTCTGAACTAATTTTACCTTTTGGATTAACTAACGTTTTTCAGTTTCAATGTTTAAATATGGTTTTCTAAGCTTTGAAAATATTTTGAAAACAGCTTGGCAATTTCAACAGCTTTAAAGCTTATTTAAACTTGGAATACAAAATTGTATAAAATATATATAATATTGTATAAAATGTATATAAGCTACAAAAATAAAATTTGTTGTATAAAATATATATAATATTTTATAAAATGTATATAAGCTATAAAAATAAAATTTTATTTAGGTTTTGAAGTTTCAAAAGCTTTAAAGCTTTTTTAGCAATTTTACGAATATAAAAACAGTACCCATTATGGAACCAACTCATATGAACGAGTTCCAAAAGTATTTCCAACTGAATTAGCAACAAACTGTTTTTTTAATATTGAAAGTTTAAATCTGCATTTAATTTATATGAACTAGTATTTCCAAGTGAATTAGCAACAAATAGATATTAAAAATTGAATTCATATAAACTAGTTCCGATTACACATTAACTTATTATGGAACCAACTCATACCAACTAGTTTCAAAAGCACTTGCAAAAAACATAATAAATGTTTTGTTTGGAAATATTGAATTTAATTCATATGAACCAGTTCCAGTAACTAGTTCTGCGGAACCAGCTCATATGAACTAGATCCAAAATCATTTTCAAAAACCATTATAAATAAATTGTTTTCATTTTTTGAATATTGTATTTAATTCCTATGAACTTGTTCCGCTTGATTATCATAACTCACCGATAAAGCTGCTGTTCGCCTGTCTGGCGCCCTCGTGCACCCCCGCGGCCACCTCGTCGGCGAGCTGCTGTTGCCACCTGCCGCAGGCATAGTAGCTGGAGAAGCTGAAGGGTTCGGCGCCGTTGCAGAGTATATCGTTGACGCACATGGCGACCAGATCGATGCCGACGCTGCCGTTCCGTCCGGTTTGCTGGGCAACCTTGAGCTTGGTGCCGACGCCGTCGGTGCCCAGGATCAGGATGGGATCGACAAAGTGGGCGGGCAGGCGGATGAGTCGCCGCCCGGCGGCGTTCACAATGCAATCCTCGCGTGCCACCGACGTCGGGCTCGCATCATCGGGCAGCTCTTGGGCCAATTGGTGCTGGCCCAGGCCACCAAAGGGCGCCGCCAACTTGGCCAGCTGCTGCTCAAAGTTGCGCACCTGAACGCGCTGGGCGGAGTTGGGCTGGTGCGTCTGGAGCACGCCCAGCACCTTGGCGCCGGGCAGCGCTGTGCGCCACAGCTGGCTGGACTGGGGCAGGACGAGGAGCATGCCGATGCCGCAGTTGTGCCGCTCGAGCAGCGTGCGGCCGCTCAACTGCAGCTGGCCGGCCAGCCAGCCAAAGATCGCCGGCACCGGCACCGCACCAAAGTCCAGCGTCACCTCGAATCCGGCGGGCAGCAGGCGCTCCACGTCCGGCAGCAGTCCGTGGCTGACGTGTGCCACGCCCTTGATCGCGCCCGCCTGCAAATGGGGCAGCAGCTGCTTCACATAGAGACGCGTCGGCGTTGACAGCAACTGGGCCAAACTCTGGCCACCACCAACATCATTATCATCATCATCATCAACGAGGAGGGGCGAGCGCGCCTTCAGATCCACGCCAGCGGCGGCCAGGCGACTCAGCAGCTCATCGAAGCCGGCGCAGTGGAGTCCGGCGGAGGGCAGACCCACCAGCAAATCCCCCGTCTGGTAGCTCTCGAAGCGGGGCAGCACCCGGGACTCCTCCACCAGGCCCACACAGTAGCCGGCCATGTCGTATTGGCCGGGCTTATATAGCGAGGGCATCTCGGCGGTCTCGCCTCCTGCCAGGTGGAAAGAGAACGAAGAAAGGCATGGAAAATGTGGATTAGTTAAGGCTGCTTTATAGCCAAATTAATCATTATAATTAATCATCTTATTTTATATTTTAGATTATTCATAATTAATACTTAAATTTAACATTAACATGCATTTCTTAGATATGTCTAAAATAAGAAGAATCAATCAAAGGTTGATTTTTTCTTTTCTCTGAGTGTAGGAATTAAAAATAACCATAAAATTTATTATAAATAATCATATTATTTTATATTATTAATAATTATTATTATTATTAATTCTATTTTTTAAATTTAAATAATTTAAAATTTGTGAGTTCTATGTCCGAAGAAAAAGATTTTGGATCAAGACCTTCTTCATTAAATACACTCAACGACAAAAGTTGTCCAATTATAGGTGATCTCGAAATTTTTGTCATATTTAAATATTATAAATAATCATATAATTTAAATTATTTTAAATTTTACAAAATATATTTTTTTAATATTTTTTATTAATATTTAATTTTAAGTTCATGAATTTATTGTACATGTCTAAATACACTCAGAGAAACGACAAAAGTATTCCAAATTTGTAACCATTTCTTTAATTATTAACATTTAATTGGAGTGTGATTATAATTTCATGCATTTTTTGTACATGCTAAATACACTCAGAGAAAAATGGTATAAATAAAAAATTTATAAAAACCATTTTTTTATTTTAAAAACAAAAGAATTTTTATTTTTTTCGGTATAAAATTCAGAAAATACTAGCTATTCTTTCTTTTATAATTCAAAACTTTTAAATTTAAAATTCATATCCTGTACACAATCAAAAATATATTTTAGTATTAAATAAATAGGGGATCAGTAGCTATTCGAATATCTTTTTCAGAATAACAATTTCTGAACAATTTAGTGTCGCTGATCAGCATTTGTAGTTATGTACCATGATCATATGAATGACTGTGTAACTGATCATATTAGTGATAATGGGTGTTTTGTTTTTGTTTTTTTTTTTATCAAAAATTGTCATACTGTCTATTAATGATCACCATTGATCACAGCAATCCCAGGACCCAATTGTGACTAAGGAATATATATTTTTTTAATTTTTTGTACTTAGTTCTTAATTGCTATTCGAAATTTGTTTCAGTTGCGATCACTTTTGAGCTCACCTACTAAAGCGCAGTGGGCATCCCGACAGCCGTCGGCCATTCCCTTGACGAGTTCGGCGGCGAGCGGCACCTGAAGTTTGCCGCAGGCGATGTAGTCCAGAAATGCGACCGGTTCGGCGCCCAGTTCGAGCAGCTGATTGGCGGACATGGCGAACAGATCGTAGCCGATGCGATCGTAGAGTTCGTGCTGCAGGGCCAATTGAATTTTGGCGCCGACGCCTTGGGTGGCCTCAGCGATCACCGGACGCTCGTAGCTCAGGTCCTTGATGCGAAACAGGCCCCCAAAGCCGCCCAGGCCGCCAAGGACACCAGGTCGCTGTGTGGCACGCGACAGCGGCTTAATTCTCTGCACCAGAGCATCTCCGGCATCGATGTCCACGCCGCTGTCCTTGTAGCTCAGCGCTGGAGCCGGCGTCCTGGTTAGTCAGCAAGGAAGCAAGCAAAAAGTACAGAAATAGAAATAATAGGTAGTGTGCAGGTAAACAGTACTGAGGAAATTTCAAGGCAAGCATTTTTAAATAGATTGGTTTTAGAACTTGTTAAAAATCAAAGAAGAATTTTTTTTAAATTTTAGTTTTTAAAAATCAAAGAAGAATATTTTAATTAAATTTTAGTTTCTTAATAAATTAGTTCTTGAACTTGTTAAAAATTAAGGAAGAATATTTTGTTTAAATTTTTGTTTTTAAAAATCAAGGAAGAATATTTTAATTAAATTTTAGTTTCTAAATAGAAAATTTTGTGTATTCAAAACTGACGCCCCCATTAAAAATAATTCCATTTATTTCCATTTATTTTTATTTTTTACATTTTGAACGCCTTCTGCGCAATGTCCGTCCGGTATTGAGCGGCGGCTCCTTCGAAACTGATGCCCGACGCCAATTTTGTGGCCCGAGCCGCAGCCTCGCGCAGGCTGGCGTCCAGTGCAACGGCGAGAAGGACACGTCCGCCGTCGGTCAGCGGCTCCTTCTGTTCATTCACCGCCAGACCACTGTGGAAGACCAGTTGGTTATCTGTATTGCCAGCGGGCAGACCTGACAAGATTTATGCAAAATTGAGTAAATGATTTTTTTAAATAAAAAAATGTCTTTCATAATGGATATATAAACGCAAAACAAAAATTCTGATTTTTGAAAAAAAAATTTTGAAAATGAGTAAAGGAAGAGTTTTTTGACCAAAAATTAAAAAAAAAATTTTTAAATGGATATATTTTAAATGATGAATCAATCTTGAGGGAAATACATGATCAAACATAGAAATCGGCTTAGTTTTGGCAAATTTATGGCAGTTTGAAATGTGGGAGCTATGATTCCGACAGCTTTTTGACCAAAAATTTAACCCCCTCAAAATCAGTTCATATGTTGTTTTTTATTCTAATTGAGACAATTACAATCGTTTAAAAATGTAAATTCGCAATTCAAAATTTTTGAAAATTTTTGTTTTTTTAAATTAACAAGGGGGGAGTACATGATTTTATGAGCAAAAATTTAAAAAAAATTTATTTTTCAAAATGCATATATTTGAAATGCAAAATTAATTTAGGGGAAAAATCATGACCAAAATGCCATCAAACATGAAAATCGGTTGAGTTTTGGAAGAGTTATGGGAATATGGGATATGGACCCAAGAACTTTACATTTCAAAAATTTTGTAAATTTTAGCATGATTTTGGCCAAAAATTTAACTTCTTAAAAATCGGTTCAAATGTTGTTTTTTATGCTAATTGAGACAATTACAATCGTTTAAAAATGTAACATCAAAATTAAAAATTTGGAACAAATTTTTTTTTTGAAAATTAACAAGGGGGGAGTACATGGTTTTTTGAGCAAAAATTAAAAAAAAAATATTTTTTAAAATGCATATATTTGAAATGCAGAATTAATTTAGGGGAAAAATCATGACCAAAATGCCATCAAACTTAAAAATCGGTTTAGTTTTGGAAGAGTTATGGGAATATGAGATATGGGACCTATGGACCCAAGAACTTTACATGTCAAAAATGTTGTAAATTTTGGCACGATTTTTGGCCAAAAATTTAACCTCTTAAAAATCGGTTCAAATGTTGTTTTTTATGCTAATTGAGACAATTACAATCGTTTAAAAATGTAAATTCAAAATTAAAAATTTTTTTTCGAAAATTAACAAGGGGGAGTACATGTTTTTTTGAGCAAAAATGTAAAAAAAATTTATTTTTCAAAATGCATATATTTTAAATGCAAAATTAATTTAGGGGAAAAATCATGACCAAAATGCCATCAACCATGAAAATCGGTTTAGTTTTGGAAGAGTTATGGGAATATGAGATATGGGACCTATGGACCCAAGAACTTTACATGTCAAAAATGTTGTAAATTTTGGCATGATTTTTGGCCAAAAATTTAACTTCTTAAAAATCGGTTCAAATGTTGTTTTTTATGCTAATTGAGACAATTACAATCGTTTAAAAATGTAAATTCAAAATTCTAAATTTTGAAAAAAAAATTTTTTTGAAAATTAACAAGGGGGAAGTACATGGTTTTTTGAGCAAAAATTCAAAAAAAAAAATATTTTTTAAAATGCATATATTTGAAATGCAGAATTAATTTAGGGGAAAAATCATGACCAAAATGCCATCAAACATGAAAATTGGTTAAGTTTTGGAAGAGTTATGGGAATATGGGATATGGGACCTATGGACCCAAGAACTTTACATGTCAAAAATGTTGTAAATTTTAGCATGATTTTTGGCCATAAATTTAACCTCTTAAAAATCGGTTAAAATGTTGTTTTTTATGCTAATTGGGACAATTACAATAGTTTAAAAATGTAATTTTGCAATTCTAAATTTTGAAAAAAAAATTTTTCGAAAATTAACAAGGGGGGTACTCCCCCCTGGTTTTTTGAGCAAAAATATGGAAAAAATTTATTTTTAAAAATTGATATATTTTGAATGCAGAATCAAGCTAGAGATAAAATCCTGATAAAGATGCCATCAAACATGAAAATCGGTTTAGTTTTGGTAAACCTATGAGAGTTTGAAATATGGGAGCTATGGAATCCGAGAACTTTACTCCTTTTCTTATGGCGATTTTCACGAGTACACGTTCGAAGTTTTAAGTTTTTCGATTCAACAAAGAGCGAAAAGAGTTTCGAGTTTCGAACATTAACCTTGTGAAGGAAGAAATTTAATTTTTTTTTGGTCTTTGGTTATTCACCTGTAATGCGGCAGCCCTTGGTGGCGGTTTCCGGATAGCCGGCGCTGGCCATCATCACACCGACGGCACTGAGCCCGGTGCGCCACTGCAGCGAGATCTGGTCCAGTTTACCGGTGGCACAGGCCAGCATCACCTCCATCAGGTCGCTTTCGAGGAGCGGCAGAATCACCTGTGTTTCGGGATCACCAAAGCGACAGTTGAACTCGAGGACGCGCGGACCGTCCGGTGTCAGCATCAGGCCCGCATAGAGAACGCCCTGGTAGGAGATGCGCTCCTGGGCCAGGCCCTTGATGGCACGCTCCAAGACGGCGCGCTGGACCAAAGCCAGGGCCTGTTTGCTGATCAGCGGACAGGGACAGTAGGCGCCCATGCCGCCCGTGTTGGGTCCGGTGTCGCCGTTGCCCAGACGCTTGTGATCCTGGGCCGGGAGCATGGCCTGAATGGTTTTGCCATCGGTGAAGGCCAGCACGGAGACCTCCTCGCCCTCGAGCAGCTCCTCGATGATCACCGTGGCGCCCGCCTGGCCAAACTTGAGCTGGCCAAGTATCTCGTCGACCGCACGACAGGCCTCATCCACATTGGCGGCCACCACAACGCCCTTGCCGGCGGCCAATCCAGCGGCCTTCACCACCAGAGCGGCATAGGGTGCACTGTGGACAGAAAAAAGAAGAATTTAGATGCAGTTCTGGATTATTCGGAATTGCAATTTACCTGCGTATGAACTTCTTGGCCTTGGCCACATCGGTGAAGCTCTCGTAGCGAGCCGTGGGTATTCCATGGCGCAGCATAAAATCCTTGGACCACTTCTTGTCCGCCTCGATTTGTGCGCCCTGCCGGCCGGGCCCAAAGCATGGAATTCCCGCCTTCTGCAGCACATCGACCATACCCAAACCGAGCGGTACTTCGGGCCCAATCACAACCAGCGAGATCTTGTTCACCTGGCACCACTTGGCGATGGCCTTCAAAGCGACATTCAAATGAAAATTGTAATTGTAAATGAGTGTCGACTTGTGAACACCCTGTTTACATTCTAAATATAGTTTTTAAATCATATTAATACACATTTATTTATGCAAAGAGGAAAAGTGGTACAAAAAGAATTGTGCATTTAATACATGATTTTTGATTCAAGAAAATTGTATTTTCAAGAATGTATTTAATTTATATGAAATCAATATAGACAAATCTTGACCAGAATGTCATCAGACATGAATATCGGTTCAGTTTTGCCAAAGTTATGGCAGCTTGAAATATGGGAGCTATGATTCCGAGAACGTTACGTGTCAAAATTTTTGTCAATTTTGGCATGATTTTTGACCAAAAATTTTACTCGCCCAGTTTTATAAATTTATACTGCGTATGACATATATAATTGATTAAAAACCTATGTAAAAAATTCAAATTTCTGAAAAAAATTTTTTTTGATAATATGTAAGAGAATGATTTTTCGACCAAAAATGTCAAAAAATGTTATTTATTAAAATGAATATATTTTGAATGCAGAATCAACCTACAGACCAAATCATGATTAGAATGCCACCAACCATGAAAATCGGTTCCATTTTATCAAAGTTATGACAGTTTGAAATATGGGAGCTAACGAATCAGGGAAGCTTACATGAAAAAATGGTTGCACATTTTCGAATGATTTTTGACCAAAAATTTGATCCCCTCAATATCGTTTCAAATGTTGTTTTTATGCTAATTGATAAAATTACAATGGATTAAAAGTATAAATTCGCAATTCTAATTTTTTTTTCAAAATGGAGTAGGGGACTAGATGTTTTTTTGACTAGAGCATGATTTTTGACAAACCCTCGGCATGTGTTATAAATTATTTACAATAATAATGAAATGAATTTGAATATAATCTTTACAATTAAAAATATTTCTATTGCACATTTGCAAAACCTAATAAAATACACATTGAAGCATTAGCTAATTTCTTGGCAGGGTGCACAACAATTTAAAATGTTAATAACTTAATTCGGGGCAAGCCCAGAATGCTCAGAGCCCATAAATTGTAGCCGGTTCGATCGACAAAACAATTTGTCGCCACGAAAAATTCCTTCCTAATTGTTTTGCCATTAAACTGGGTGCATTGTCTCGCTGGTGAATGTGGTAATTGCCAAAATATATATATTTAAATAATAACAGCAGCTAAAAGATGCACTGACTCAGTTAAGAGCTATGCCTGATAAATCGAAGCAGCTTACAAAAAAAACAAAAACAACAAAAATAATTATGGCCCTGCTCATCCGGTTTGGGGTTTGAGCGTGACTGATGCGCTGATTCTTAGTCTCGAGTTCTAATCGATTTGGCGCCAATCTCAAATTGGATTTACCCGCTCCCAGCGCAAAGTGCAACTGCGTTCCAGACTATTTAACAGCTAAAGCACCTCAACACCCCCCCCCCCCCCCCCCCCCCCCCCCCCCCCCCCCCCCCCCCCCCCCCACCCACACCCACTCACCCGCACACATAGCCATTTAGCGCACCCATTTATGGCAATACGGCCAAGGTTTTTATTTCTCCACTCCCCTCCCCAAGCAGTGGGAAGAAATACTTTTGGGGTATTAGCTGCGTCTCGGAATTTCTAGCCACTTTCCAAATTTGGCCAAGAACAAGCTTCATATTTGTTTGTTTACTTGATTTACTATATTGCATTCTATATGCTAATTAGCTGAGAATAAAAATTCTGTTGACCAGGTTGTGTGATAGATTAGTTACGCTTTGTTGGCTTAGTTTCAATATGAAAATTGTAACAGCTGTATGAATTGAGCTAGAATTTATAATTGAGAGGCAACAGCTAATAATAATAATAATAATGATTTCCAAAAAAAAAGGATGACTATTTAAGAAATTGAAAATATATAAATAATTCCCGTTCGAGTTTATTCTAGTAATAATAATTATAATAGTAATAAATGAAAAAAAAAAAGAATGGCTTTTAAAGAAATTTTTAAATTTAAGAGTTTATTCTAGATATTATCGTTATAAATACATAATAATTATAACACCTTGTAGTTATAACTATTAATATATATACTAGCAATATATTCTAACATAAAAGTAGCTAAAGTTTATTTAGACTTTTATTTTAAATACACCACAGACCACTCGAAATATCATGTGCAAGAACTTGTCGAAATTTATTTTCACTGATTTACCTACAATTACTTTTTTTATTATTGATTAATCCCTTTGCATTTTTAATAATTTTAATTGTATGCTCTCTCTTTTCTATATTTATCTTTTCTTCCTCTTTTGCTCTCTGTCAAAAACACATTTTTTTGCATTCTAATATAGAATAGAATATAGTTGTTACAGCCAAATGATAATCAAATTTAAATTAATGAAGAAAGCCATTAAAGGCAACACATAATTTAAATGTTTTTTCCAAATACTTTATATTAGAATTATTGGCTAAAACGTTTAAATGATTTTTATAAATATATATATAGATAAAAAAAAAACAGGTTGCTATTCGCAACAGACTTGAATGCAGTTTCAAAAACGAGCCCCGTTCGAAAAAGAAATAAAATTAAACCTTAACCGAACTAAATTTGCGTTTAGTTCAACGATCTCTTAAATATTTGCAGTTTCCTTGCAAATATATAGTAGAGTGTTCAAGATCAGCGTCAATAATACCCATATATATGAAATATTAAGTGCCTAAAACAACCTTCGAGTAGGGCATCATATGAAACCGATGCCAATAAATGATATTAACCGGCCCACCGGCAGCTTAAAGAATTGCAGCGACAAATTATTTGGCGATGATATATAAAAATAATAATTATGAAAAAAAATAAAATTAAAAATAAGATAAGGGAATAAGACAAATAAAATCATTTAATTTACGACTGCCGCTTTAGATGAGTTGACGAGCTGCCCGGAGACGAAGCCACCTTCGCTCTCGCAACAGTGTCTCCAAAAATATGACAAAAAACCAACAACAACAAAATCCCCAAAAAATTACTGCGAGCGGATCGGATATAAAAACGAAAGCTTGCCAAAAGCAGCCAAACAGTCGTTGATTTAAAGCGCAAGAACGAACAACCGCGACGAAATACGAGATTACCAAAAGAAACACAAAAATTTTAAAATTTTTATAATTTTCAAAAAAATATTTATTAAAAATGCTGCTTAATCTACTTGTAAGTTTTATGGTTCGATTTGTATACTCGCTCTCAAAGTTAAAAAAATGTACTCGGTTTGTGCACTGTACGACTGTCTGTCCTTAAGGATGCTACTTTTGTCATCGCTATTGACGTGAAATTTGCAAAATACTTGTGTATACAAGTGTTCGATAAAGTGTGAAGAAACCTTATTATCAAAATATAAATTTACAACAATTTACAAATTACATGTAACGCATCCTAAATCTCAAATTCCCCATAACTTTGGCAAAATTGAACCGATTTTCATGTTTGATGGCATTTTGGTCATGATTTTTCTCCTAAATTAATTCGTGCATTAAATATATGCATTTTGAAAAAAAAATTTTTTGAAATTTTTTGCCAAAAAATCATGTACTCCCCCCTAATGAATTTTTGAAAAAAAATTTTTCAATATTTAGAATTGCGAATTTATGTTTTTAATCGATTGTAATTATCATTATTAGTGTAAAAAACAACATCTGAACCAATTTTGAAGAGGTCAAATTTTTTGTCAAAAATAATGCCAAAATGTACAAAAATTTTGGCATGTAAAGTTTTTGGGTAAATAGTTCCCATACCTCAAATTCACATAACTTCCCTAAATCTAAACCGATTTTCATGTTTGATGGCATTTCTTTCATGATTTTTCTTCTAAATTTATTCTGCATTTAAAATAATTGCATTTTGCAGAAAAAATGTTTTCTGAGTATTGTTCTTATTGGATTTAAATTAATCAAGTGTGCAATTTTTCGCAGATTTCACTTGTGTGCGCGGTGTCTGTCATCCAGGCTGGCGTTTATGTACCGGACTCGGATCGCAATACGCAAACGCTGCAGAATGAGCTGAACGTGAATCCGGATGGCAGCTACCGCTATGCGTACGAGACCTCGAATGGGATTGCGGGGGAGCAGTCCGGACTGGGGGGCATAGCGGTGCAGGGCGGATCCAGTTACACCTCGCCGGAGGGAACGCCCATCAGCATCAGTTACGTGGCCGACGAGAAGGGCTATTACCCGATCGGTGATCATATACCGAAGGTGCCGGATTACATATTGCGTTCACTGGAGTACATACGCAATCATCCGTATCAGGTGAAGGATTACTATACGGGCGAAATCAAGACAGTTGCCCACGATGCGGAGGCCTTCAAGGTCTACGAGCGCAACATTCTGGAGCCGACCACGCCCCGAACTCGGCCCAGCACCACGCCCCAAGTGGTGCACCTGGGCAGACGCAGCTGAACACGCGAATTTTTGACTGGCGGGGCGAGGGCGGGCAGGGAAAGCGAAAAAATGAGAAGCCAATGCAAACTGTGAATTTGATCTAAACAATTAATTAAGCCACAATAAATAGAGAAGTAAATAAGCTAAACAAGAAACCACAAATCGAAGTTTGTTTTAAATCTCATCTGTCTTTTACTCGCCTAGAAAAAAACCATATAAAAGTGAATTCAAGCAAACAAGAAATATTTGTATTATAATATTTGTAGATTATATCAATTATCTATAATAATTTTTTTACTATTTGAAAATAAAAACGAAAATTGCACAAAAGCAATATATTATTCTTGAATAAATTAAAAACACCAAAAAATAAACCTAATCTTTCATCGAGATGCTTCGATTTATATATATTTAATATACATAATCAGTAAACTCTTTCTGTACTCTAGCTGAGTATAACAAAGAATATTTATAAATAAATTTTAAAAAAAATTTAATATAATCTCTCATCCAGATGCTTCGATTTATTTATATTCAATTCAATATTTCTAGCTGATATATTGTTGCTAACAAATTCGTTTTTAGGGGCTGATTGGGCGATAGGCAAAGTTTCCAATTGGCAACAGTTTTTTTCAATATAAAATATAACCCAGTGTTTATTAGACTTGAAAAACAATTTACGGTTTTTATGACGAAAGAAACCATTATTTCTATTATTTTCACTCTCATTCTATATAAATTTAACATGGTTTAATATAATAACAAATAAAAAAAATATAAAAAACCAAAAAATATTTGTAAGCTTTGAAAATTATATTTTAAAGTAGTTAAACTGCATCCTCCGGAAATTTGATATTCCTTAAATGTAACTTGATTAGCGGCTTGAAACCAAAATATTCCTTTTTGAGCAATTTTATTTTATGATTGTTTTGAAAATTTTTTATTTTTTTCTTTAAGAAATTTTAAAGAAAAAATTATTATAGTTTTACTAATGTATCGGTCTTTTAATACGCCAACGCTTATGAATAGTAAATATTAATATTAATAATATTATTAAATAGGGTATGTATTAACACCCAGTGCAGTTCAAGGGTTAAAAATTAGCATGCAGAGATTCTCACACGCACACACAAATACAGATGCGTACCGTTGGAATTTGCAAAGATTGGCCACTGTTATGGTTTTAATTGGATTCATTTATGAGCCCCGTTTAGCATTAAAACTGAATTAACTGAGTGCCATAACGAAACAGAAATAAAACGCCAAAAGCAGGCCTCAAAAAATCCGCAATAAAATCCGCTCGCAGTGTGTAACTTTAAGCGCGCCACGAAGGTTAATTGAAGGACGGCAGCCACAGCCACCATGAAGAAGAAACCTCCGCTCCGGACACTGCACTCACCTCGAAATCGTTTGCATCCAGTGCATCGGCGGGCACCAGCTGGCACTTGGTGCCGAGCTGAGAGATGCCAAAGTTGCCGGGCAGCGCATACAGCTGAGCCACCTGCGGCGACTGCGACAGTTTCCAACAGATGGCGTGTTCGCGTCCGCCGCTGCCAGTTACCAAAACGCGATGCGACATGTTTTACAAACTGATCGAAACAATCAAAATAAAACAAAACAATGCACGTTTTATTCGCGTAATATTATGATTTTGTTTTTTTTTTTTTTTTTACTGTTTGCCGCGTGCCCACGTGTTCACGTGTTTTGCGATCGCACGCACAAATAGTATGAGAGCGAGAGCAAGAAAGAGA
This sequence comes from Drosophila micromelanica, assembly GCA_004143825.1. Classification (NCBI taxonomy): domain Eukaryota; kingdom Metazoa; phylum Arthropoda; class Insecta; order Diptera; family Drosophilidae; genus Drosophila; species Drosophila micromelanica. The sequence continues at coordinate 30,649 of SCDY01001606.1, forward strand.
GCGCGCGAGAGAGTTTGTCAAAGGGAGCGTGACTTGGGCACAAAGCTCTTTTGCCAGCTGTTCTTTGTATGCTTGTTCAATTAAGTAAACCTCACCGTGCGAAGCCGCGTTGTCAACTGAAACGGGATTGCATTAAATGTAGTTTATGTGTGGGGAAAAATTCGAAATAACCGAACCTATGTAGATAAGCCCACGCTCAGCTTCGGCTGCGACGTCATTCGATTATGTTTTCTTTCTCCCTCTCTGTCTTTCTCTCTCTCTGTAAATATACCTTAAGCCCACCGAAAACATGTAAGCAGACAAGAGAAGACATTTTTGACCCCATCTGAGTGAAGTTTGATTTCAGCTCAAGCTTCTTTCAAATTATCGATAGCCCGCCTTGTTTTTAAAAAAATCGATAAATATGAAATTATAATTATTTTAATCACTCGTAATTTTGTTTTACTTTATAATGAAATGAAAATTATTACACAATTTTCAAATAAATATTATTTAATATGGTTATATATTAAAAGCAGGGGTATTGGCTAGTCGGGCATTTTGAATTTTATTTTTGCAACGCTGATAAGAAACTGGCTAGAAAGTCGTCGTCTGCGAATGCATTCGGTTGTTATTGATTTTGAGTTTTGCGAAATATCTGTGAAAAATATATTTTTCATATATGAAAACATATTGATAACCTTATGGGGGCCTTAACCGTACAGCCGTTGGGGGTAAATGCAACTGCAGTTATCAGCAGAGCTTTGACTTTCATAATTAAGTTACACGTATTTTGATCATGAATGTTAATAATTATAATTATCGGTATAAGGATCATAAGGAAATTGAAAAAAAAACAAAATGTGTGAAATTTCGAGAAACTGGAAAAACATTTTAATTTGATCAAACTCATATTTAAATGCACTGAAATAAATTTATTGATTGTCACGCCAAATTTATTGACCTTATATCAGCTACGGAAATAAATATATAAGTCGAGATCAGTGTACTTAGTCAATAAATGTTTGATTTCAGTATTGAATATATATACTTGCAATATATTGTATTCGATTGTATGTAGTGTATATATTGATTATCACTGCTGTTGATTTAAATTTGCCAACAATTTTAATATATATATATATATATATATATATATATATAATATATAAAAAGTTTAAAGCTTGTGAATATTTCCATCAGTTCAAATTAGATCTGCCAGATTGAGGATGAGTATTCGGTTTTGCATACTATATATGCTATAACTAAATATTATTGATTTTTAAACACTTGAATCAACAGATTTGAATCGGCATGTGTTTAAAATTTCCCTGAATTGTATTTTAAAATTCTTTTAAAAGCTTTATATACTTACCAATCTGGAGAGTAGAAATCATTTATCAACTTTAACCAGATCAAACTGTTTTTTTGTTTTTCAAAATCAGTCGGCCAAGTAACATTTGCTCATTTTGTAAAATATGTATTTTTGCTTTCGGTTTTACGTTTGTTTCTTTTTGTAGTTATTATTATTAGTACGCATTAAAAAATTGTTGTTTTGTTTTCTTTCTGTTATTGTTGTTGTAAATTTACAAGATATCTACCAAACTCCGTCAAAAATTTGTTTACACAGTATGGATTGCAGCACCGTTCAGATGTGCCACATAGAAAAATGAATAAATATATGTATAAAGCAAAAATAATTTGAATAATAATAAAGTAATAAACAAAGAGAAACATGTTACTCAATGCGGTCTCAGAATGACAATTTTGAATGCATGCGTTCAATTGGCATGGGATAATTGAAATGAAAGTGTTCTCGCTGCGTGGGGGCGCCTGTTACCGGCGCATCTGAAATCCGATTGTGCCATTGGGACACGGTCCGCGCGGCAGCCGGAGCACATTGTCATTGTACGGATTGTAGGGCACCGGCGGCTGCGGCACCTGATGCTGATGCTGCTGCAGCGATGGCGTGTGCAGCGACTGTTGTCGCAACAGCGCCGCCGAGACGCTGCCACCGACCACCGGTGACCAGCTCTGTTGAGTATTCGGCGTTTGTGGGGCGGCTCCTACCGCCGCTGCTGCTCCACCTGCCACATACGGGGGCAAGCGTTGATTGTAGTGCGGCGGCGCTGGCTGCTGTTGCTGCTGCTGGAAGGCGCTGGAAGGTGTCTGCTGCTGGTGCTGATGCTGTTGTTGTTGCTGCTGCTGGTAAAAGTAGCTCATGGCTGGCGCCGGCGGCGGCTGATAGTAATCGTTGTAGTTGTAAATGGGCGCCGTTTGCGACATCTTCGGCGCCGAACTGGAGCGATGCATGCCTGGGGCTGTGGCAACGATGCCGCTGCCGTTATTATTATTATTATTGTTGTTGTTGTTAAAGTTGAAAGCGGGCGGCGTCGCTTGCACTGGCGTCGGTAGCACCGATGGCGTTGTGGCCGCAGGACTACAAAATAAAGAGAAACCATGTTTAGTGTGGGATATAGTCAAAGTTTGTTAAGGATCTAGTCAAATTAAGGGAGTTGTAGGGAAAAATTGCACACACAAAAACTTGATTGCTACTAGTTAGAAATTTTATGCTATTTAAAGGATACAATTGTTCACATAATTTTTCGACCGATGCTAAAAGAGACTCTACTTATATAGAAGTTGCTTGGTCAGGATATCTTTGACAGAGTCTTTTGTCATAGAATAAATTGTTTCGCCACCGAATATTTCTATGAGTCATACAATATTGTGGGTCAAGAAGACAGAGATTATTTTGGATGGAAACGGACAACCATATCAAATTAGAAAAGTTGAAAAAGTGAGCATTTTCATAGTTGGCTATGGATTGCAGTTTTACAAACACAAGAAGTTAAGAATATTGGTTCGAATCAATCTACCCTTTGGCCACTATCTTTTTGAAAGCAGCTCAAATCTTCAGATCAGGACATGGTATAAAGGAGTGCAGAATTTGCCTTTGTTATTGACACTAACATGGGTGCATTGGCTACGACGTCGTCCTCTGGATTCTTGGCGCTGCCCAGTATGCGTAGACGCGCCTGGGCGTATTCCTGTTCGCGCTGCTGCAGCGTCTTGATCGGCTGCTTGGGCCGCATGCCGTTCGTATCGCGACGCTCTTCGGCCTGTGCGGGTCTGCGTAATATTTTCACCGTTTGATTGCTAATGGGCGTGGCATAATTGACAGCGTCATACTCGCTGCTCGACTTGTGCAGCACCATCATAACGGGCGCCGCTGTTGTGCTCAATTCCTGTTCCAGCGCCAACGTTGGCGACGACGTTGGCTTTTTGGCAATCATTATCTGCTTGGACGCCGTGCCCGTCACGCTGCCATCCTGCAGGCTCTGCGGCCGCTGCAGCAATTTCATTTTGCTTGCCGCGTTCTCAGCTGTGGGGGCGGGCTTGAACTTGGCGATGGTCTCGACGTCGTCGTCGTTGTTGGCGGTTTTCAGTTTCGTTTGCAGCGTCATGCAAAGCTGGAAGAGATTCGTGAGAGCATGTTTCGTATGTTGTTGTTGTTGTTGTTGTTGTAATGTCATTAAATACTCACGCCTGCCTCGTCAATTTCTTCCCAGTTGTCTAGCACATCGTCACCATTGGACATTGCAAGCGTTTTTTTTTTCAACAATTTTTTTTTTGTTTTATTTTGGTAGCTTGTAGCGAGCACGTGTGTGTGCGTTGCGTTGTGTACAAATATATATATAGGTGTATATATTTTTTCTTTACGCTTTCTGTTTTACAAAATTTGTTGCTTGTTGTTGTTGTTGTCGTCGTCGGTTGTCGTTGTAGCTGCCTCACTTTCTTCTTTTGCGCCTGCTACTGCAGCTCGCACTACAACTGATACATAATTCCAGCGCACCTGTATCAGACATAAGTTCTACATATGCTTTTGCACAAGTTGTTGCACAAAACGATTGTTTTAAACAATGAAATATGCTATGCATATGCTTTGCACACGCATACGCAACAATTTTTAGCACGCTCTGGCAGCCCTGGCCAAACTCGATAGCTCGATAGCAACGAAAGAACCGTGTCTGGTTAGGATAGCTTATTGTTTTTTTTTATTTCTTTAATTGTTGTATTAAAAGATTGTATTACATTTTCGTATGTGTTTAATGCGTAAAATAAATTTTTTATTATTTTGTTATGACTAAAAGTTTTGTATATTTAACCAGATGCAAATCGCTGTGAATGTCGTTTTACTTATCGTACACAATATCATTAGTCGATATTGAAATATCGAATGCCAATGCTCAAAATGAAATAGATATGTCAAGTGTTGAATACTCAACAGTTTTAGGCGCTTAAAATGCCTATTGTTTAAACTATTATTAACATATCAATGTCTTTTATAGCTGTTAGATTAGAGCAGGCACATTACAAGCCTATTCTAACGCTTTTTCAATAAAAATTATAGCAAGATACCAACTAAATAAACAATCTAGTGTTAATGTGTTTAAAGCTCATATAAAAATTTGTAAATTTGAAGTAAATAGAACTTTTTGTTATAAACCGTTCTTGGCGCTAAATCGTAGTTTCCGAATTCTTAGATTTTGACATATCACAGCACTGAAAGAGGTGCTACATCGTTTTAACAGCACGCTGTTAACAACAGTTTGGGAATATGTAAAGTTTTTGGCTGTCCATTAGAACATATGGTTAAATTTGATAAGACTGCGTGAATTGTGCCTTCGCAATGGAAATTGAGCTTGCTACAGGAATACCCAATTCGATTCGCGTAAATAACCAGCACCGCAGACCACTGATAACATAACCCAAGCGACAGTCATCGCACGTGCATGTTTCATACACACTCCACTGCAAAAGGGCTGACGATATTCACGATTTGTTTACGTAAATAATTCGCAATGGCGGCGGCAACAGCGGATCACAAAGCGAATCCGGTCAAATCGTTCATAGCTGGCGGCTTTGGCGGCATTTGCAGTGTGCTAACTGGCTACCCGTTGGACACAATTAAGGTGAGCTTCAAGGCAATCCCAGCATTGTACGAACTTAAAGTTGAATTCGTATTTTATTTAAGGTGCGCCTGCAAACAATGCCGTTGCCCGCGCCCGGACAGGCGCCCAGGTACAAGGGCATCATCGATTGTGCGGTGAAAACGTTTACTGCGGAGGGTGTGCGCGGCTTCTATCGGGGCATTTCCGCACCCCTGGTCGGTGTGACGCCCATCTATGCCGTTGATTTTGCCGTCTATGCGGCTGGCAAACGTCTCTTTCAAACGGACGAACACGTCAAACTCACCTACCCACAGATCTTTGTGGCCGGCGCCGGCGCCGGCATCTGCTCGGCATTGGTAACGGTGCCCACGGATCGGATTAAGGTGCTGCTACAGACACAGCCGGTTACCGGGCCGCCCATGTACAACGGCATGATCGATACCGCCATTAAGCTGTACAAACAGGGCGGCTTCCGAAGTCTCTTCAAAGGCACCTGCGCCTGTGTGCTGAGAGATTCCCCAACGGGCGTCTATTTCGTTGTCTACGAGGGCTTACAGGATTTGGCTAGAGAGCGTTCGGCAACGGGTCATATAACACCCACCTCAACGATCTTTGCCGGCGGCATGGCGGGCATTGCATTTTGGTCCCTGGCCGTGCCTTTTGATGTACTCAAAAGTCGTCTGCAATCTGGTTAGCGATCTTAATCATATACCTGACAATAATGACCAATTCTTCGTTTGTTTATTTGTAGCGCCCGAGGGCACATATACGCATGGCATACGCAGCGTTTTCAGGGATCTGATGGCTACGGAGGGTCCCAAGGCGCTCTATCGCGGTGTTTTGCCCATATTGATACGTGCTTTTCCCTCAACCGCGGCGGTTTTCGTTGGCGTGGAACTGGCCAATGATTTGTTGAATTTTTAGTCAAACTTTTAGGTTGTGGGCCAAACAGAAGCTATATTTTTGTTACCGTTCTTAGTTTACATCTCTTATGTAATTAAATATAAATATTTGTATAGAGAATTTTTGAATTTTTACAATTGGCGCGCGCGAGCTGGTGAATAACAGGTGCAATCAGCTGTTGCTAACATTTGAGTAGGTTGGCAGCGCTTGTTGAGTGTGAAACCTGCTCGTGTTATTTTCACTTGTAACGCTCAATTCGTGCTTAAAACTGTTTTCACTATAGAATATTTATAAAACAAGCAACAGGAAAAATACGGCACAAATTGAAATATTTAAACGACTTTTGCAGTATTATAAACTGAATTTTGTGCTACATTTTAATTGTCTGCAACATAAGCATTATAAGTGCGTGATTATTTGCTGGGATCGTGTTACGAGCTGCTCATCTCTAGCTTCCAATCATAATTGGACACAACAAAAATTAAAAATCTCCGGGACGTATGTAGGTATCAGTTTAACAAACAATGTGAAATTGACTAATATAGTACAGCAATTTTATTACAGTGCATAGACATTATTAGGTGTTAAATCCGCCGCCAAAAGCCAATTACGGCGGACGATCACGGACTTTGTACCCAAATAGTGGCCGGCAATGCAGCAATAATCTAATTGATATTCATTTTCACTAGGCAAGTTAAACGGTAACTACTACATATACAAAGTTGGCCAGACAAGTCTCGCTTATGAAATGTCAAAACGTCTGGAATACGTTGATAACACACACGCAAACCATTTCTTCTTTTCGCAGACGCCGCTCTTGCAGTAACAACAAGCAGCAACAGGTTCTGCATCCCCTCGCGCCCTCTCCCTCGCACTCTATCTAACTGCCATTGTCACTGCCATAGCTGTTGTTTTTGTCGTTGCTGCCGCCACGAAACCGTTATTTGACACTTTAGGTGAGAAGCCTTCTCCTCCTTTTTTCTTACGGTAATCCTTTTAACTGCTAGGGTTGTAAATGTAAAACCTTTTACTTTAATTAGCACTCTAATCCTTATCAGCTAAAGTACAATGAACACTTGAGATTAGGCAACGATTGTGGCCAGAGTGCAAATTCCAGTAATTTGCTTTATGTTAACGAGATGGGACTTACATAATATATGCATATAGAAGTGCCTGAATCTAGCTATGCTTATGTGTGCTGATTTTATATTTATAAAAAATGCAGGGAAAAAAGTAAATAGGGAACTTGGAAACTACTAAAGCTGAAGATATATACCATTTTCAACTATTGATTTTAAGTCATGAATATTTTATTGTGATTATAAGCTTAAATCATAAGTTGTTCAGGAGGGAACAGGGCATTGTTAAGTCGGACCTTCTCTAGTTATATCATGAAATTAAATCAAACAAATACTTTTTTTACAAGTTCAATTACCATGAAAATTATAAATTTAATGTATATTATGTAATCCATAAATATATATTTTTATATAGACTTTTAGAAGATACAGCTTCGGCCGGAAATTTTGAATCCTCTGAAGAAGTATATTTGACAAAGGACTTTAGCTCCCTTAAAGCACAATTTAGGCAATTTAATACTTGTATATTGTCTAATAATATTTATATTGTAATTTTCATGGCACTTGTAATTATTTTCTTAGATTCCAAATTTTCTTTACCATGGCAACTGTTGAAAAGATTGAAAACTCGACCACTGAGCGCAAAGCCAATCCCGTGAAGTCGTTCATCACCGGCGGCTTTGGCGGCATTTGCAACGTGCTCTCCGGACATCCGCTCGACACAATTAAGGTAAGTTCGCCGGTTCATCCAGTTCGAATCAATTGAATCCTTATCCATTTGTTGCACAGGTGCGTTTGCAGACGATGCAACGTCCGGCGCCTGGGGAGCAGCCCATGTACACCGGCACATTGGACTGCGCCAGGAAGACCATACGCAACGAGGGCGTGCGAGGGCTCTACAAGGGCATGTCTGCACCTCTGACGGGCGTGGCGCCCATATTCGCCATGTGCTTTGCCGGCTATGCGCTGGGCAAGCGGCTGCAGCAGCGCAGCGAGGACGCCAAGCTCTCATATTCTCAAATCTTTGTCGCCGGCTCCTTCTCAGGCCTTTTCTCCACCTTCATTATGGCGCCCGGTGAGCGCATCAAGGTCCTCCTACAAACCCAGGGCGTTGGCACCGATGGCAAGAAGAAGTACACCGGCATGGTCGATTGTGGCGTTAAGCTTTACAAGGAGGGCGGCCTGCGCAGTGTTTTCAAAGGCAGTTGCGCCACGATGCTCAGGGGTAAGTCCAACTTTGATTAGAATTCTCAACGAGTTCAAGCTTCAAAAGAGGCATAAGGTCGATAAAACCGAGAGGTTTTTAAAGTACCTAAGGTGACAACCATTGAATTGAATATATATTTTTTTATATACGCATAATCTTATTCAAATATGACCACTATTATTATATAGCTGTCATAGGGACGATCGGTTAAAAAATGATTTTTTTGTATGCAAAAAGTTTTTTTTTTCAAATAATCATAATCAAACTTGAGAATTGAATTGCAAAATCATATTAACATATAATATACATATATTCATATCTATATAAATATATACATGTATATTTCCAATTGTTTTAATTTATCAAATTTACAAACACAGATTAGATAATGGCGTGCAATCGATGTTTGGAAATATAATAAATAAATGCGTTTTGAAAGAATATTCAACTAATTTTTAAAAATATATCTTGAACAAAACCAAATCAAATCAACATTGAACTTCTAGATATATAATATGGCTTTCTTTTGGAACAATTGGCTATAAAATATTTTTTTTTACAAAATCACAGTTAACTGAATATTTTATATGTATATGTATATATTTTATATATCTGCCAGGGTAGTTAATTTGTTCATTTTGTCTTTCTGAAGGCAATTTGAAATATGATTTCAGTCTAGTTGTACTTATTTATTTATTTAAATATTTCTATTTGTTGTGTTAAACATGCATTATTATTTATATGAAACTTAGGGCTAAACTAAATGCGAGTTTCCTTCAAATTTCATTGGACATTTGCTGATCGTTAGTTTCTGGCAAGGATGCCTCCTTCGACTTCTGTTGGTTTCTCAATACAAATTCCAAACGATTGTGTTTGGCCAAATCTGTTTTGTGCTCTCTCTTGAGTGGATGTGAGTTCTTCTTCAGATGCTGGTGCAGCTCCAGTTTGCGCCAATGGGGCAGGCCACGTGTCCTGGAGGCTCTCGAGGGCGCCAGGATGAGCGGCGCACCGCAGTTGAGCTGCCTGCGCAGCACATAGTAAACGCTGCGTCCGTTGAAGTTGGCACAACGCGGCACCAGATTCTTGTCCATCTCGTAGCTGATCACGTGCCGGCACTGCGTCGGTTCGCCGTCGATGTCACGCAGACACCGCTCGACGCTGGGACCGCGCCGGACATTCGTTAGCCGTGGCAGCCAGTTGCCCATCTGGCAGCTGCACTGCCACGGATTCCGGTCGAGGCGAGCGACCCGCAGGCGCGGCTGCAAAAAGAAACTGTGCGGCAGCTTGCGCAGCTGATTGCCCTGCAGCTGCACCGTCTCCAGCTGCTGCTGATCGTCGAGCAGCCCGTTCGGCAGCTGCGTCAAATTGTTCTCGCTCAAATTCAGCTGCTCCAGCCGCTTCAGCCCCAGCAGCGCATCCATCGACAGCTCCGCTATCCCGCAACTACCCAGATCCAGTTCGCGCAGCTGCTCCATCCCGGCAAACGCATCGAACTGGACGCTGCCAATGCTGCCGCGCAGCGTCAGCTGCTCCAAGGCGTGCAGACCCTAGAAGAGGACAGACAGAGACAGGAAGAACATTTTAGTCGGTATGAAACTGTCAAGAATATCGATTTTTGGCTCGTTTTTCAAATGGGGTCAAAACCAAATTTGGCTCTGGAATTGTGGGATATTTTAATTTTCGCGGTTTAAATTTGATCGATTTTTGGTCAAAGAAATATTTGGTTCGATCAATAAAAAGCTTTCTGCTTAAATTTGATCTTCCTTAAAATGGAGGAAGATTAACGATTTTATCGATTTGCCACGCCCCCATTGTTATCGAATTTATCGATTTGTCAAATATTTGATTAGATTTTTTGAGGATATCAATATAAATCCTTCTGCGTAAATTTGGTCTATCGAGTTTTAAAATTGAAAAAGATATATCGATTTTATCGATTTGCCACGCACTCAGTGAGCATAGCCAACAAATTTTGGCTCGATTTTTAGAGGAGAGCAACGGAAATGTGTCTGCGTAAATTTGATTCACTGAGTTTTAAAATTAAGAAAAATATATCAATTTTATCGATTTAAAGGAGGTGATCGATAATCTGTCTACAAATTTTCATGCATTTAGCTTTAAAACTGATTTTATCGATTTAAAGAAGGTGATCGAGAATCTATCTACAAACTTGGATGCATTTAGCTTTGAAACTTAGTGAGATATATCGATTTAATCCAATCAAATTTTTACTTTTAAAATTGCATTCATATGGACGGACAGATGGACGGACATTCTTGAACGAGTATATAATTGTTCTTAGCTTTTTTACACACACACATACAAACCTTAAAGACGCCCTGCTCCAGGCTGGGCGTGGTCACGTTGCCCAGGCTCAGCCTTTGCAGCTTGTGAAGCGAATCAAACTGGCCAAAGCTGTTCCAGCTGCGCAGCTCCAAGGCGACCCGGTCGCTGCCCAGCTGCAGTTGGCGCGTGTTGTTCATCACCCAGAACGTGGCCGGCAGAATGTGCTTGATGGGATTCTGTCGCAAATCGGCCGCTTGCAGGCGCGGCAATGGTGGAAAACTGGACTCGCTCAGGCGCTCCAAACGATTGTTGGCCAGATTGAGGGTCTCCAGTTCCAGGAGACCGGCCAGGCCCAGATAATACAGGCGGGCCAGCGCATTGTGCGCCAGGGAGAGGCTCTTCAGGTGGGGCGCACCCGAGAGCGAAAATGGCTGCAGCTCCTCAATGCCGTTTCTCTCCAGGCTCAGGTGCTGCAGCTGGCTGAGTCCGTCGAACATTTGCCAGTGCAGCTCGTTCAGCTGGCAATTGTGGATGCGCAACACCTCCAGTTGGCTCCAGCCCCAGAAGCTGGGCATCCGCGTCTGCTTCAATCGCTCCACATGCTGTTCATAGCTCATAATCTCGATGGCCACCTCCGCCTCCGCCTCGAATTGCAATTGATATTTGGGCGTCGCTTCGTTTGTGCTCCTCACATCGCTCGGCGGTTTGTACTCGTAATTATCGCTCGGCAATTTTGAGGGCTTCGGACGCTTCAGTCTCTCGCTCGCCTGCAGATGCACCTGCTCAAAGTTGGCGTGCTGCAGCAGCTCCAGCGGCTCATCGATGATCACTGTGATGGCGCCCGTGCCGCGTATCTCCAGTGTGCTCAGCTGATGCAGGACAAGCAGACTGCTCGTATTCACTGTCAACGAAATTTAATGCTGTGTTAACACTTGCTTTTTGTGACATAGGATTAATCCAAAAAAAACAAGTTTGAGACAAAGGTCTCAATTATTACTGTTATTTTTGCATAAAATTAATATTTTTGTAATTTGTGGAGGCGAAAGTGGAAATTTTTCAGCTCGATCTTTAGAGGAGATTGTTAAAAGGGGTTCTGGTTAATTTAAATTTTATCGATATGCCACGCCCCAGTTTTCGATACGCCAAAAAATATTTGTGCGAACAAATTGCGCCTCTCATAAAAACCAATTTGATGTAATCTAAATTGTTACCTAAGTATTTCAAAAATTATACCTATTGTTTTAAAATTATTTTCTAAGTTGTTTTAGGCAAAGCGCTAAAACGATTTTACTAATCAATTAAAAATTTACATTTAGCTTTGAAAGCTTAAAAGCTGCTTTAACAAAAACTGAAAGTAGATGTAAAGCACATTAAGCTTTATGCAAGCGCTGGTAATGCTTAAAGCTCCATTAAAATCATTATTTATTCATTAAAATAAAATGACAAAAAACATTTTTTTAATAAAACATTTAAAGCTTTTAAAAAGCTGCTTTAACAAAAAATGAAAGTAGACGTAAAGCACATTAAGCTTTATTCAAATATTAAAGCTCGATGAACTGATATCTTTATAAAATTGTTTTTGTTTGGAGTGTCTTTTTGACTATAAAAATGTGTGCTTAGTTTCTGAAGATGAAAAACTCACCTGTTAGTTGAGCATCCTTGCTGCCTGTGTGCAACAGGATCAATGCCTGCAAATCGATGGGCAGAGCGCCGAGCAATGTCTGCGTCTCGCCGGCCTCCTGCAGCAGGCAGGTGGCCAGTTTGATGTGTGTGGACAGCAGAAAATCTGTCGCATCAGGCCCATCCTCGCTGGACACGTGGTTCACCCACCTCGCTATGGGCAGCTCATTGAAGGCGGCATATTGACAGACACAGCTCTGCGGGCAGTTGAGCGCATCCTGTTCGATTGGTGCCTCCGGCGGCTGCAGCTCCAACTGCGGCAAAGCCAAATTTAGTTGGCAGCGCTGTGCAATTACAGGGTATTAAGGGGTATATGTCACATGAAGAGAATATTCACTCACTAGCAGCAACAGCAGCACGATCAGCACTTTTATCGGGCCCGTTATCATTGACATTATCGCTTATCGCACAGTTTGACAGCCACTTTTTTCTGGTTTCCTTCTTCTTTTTTTTTGGATGAGGCAGGCACGCTTGCCTCGAATTCCGTTCATATACTAAAACGCAGCCTCATGGTTCCCATCGGACTCTGAACAAAATCAGCATCCTATTGTTATTGTATTTTCATATTTATACTGTGCTCCAGTATATATAAATGTATACATATATATGTATATATGGTTAACGGAAACGAATTTGTAGATTGTCACATCCCTTGCCTGATAAGTGTTCCCTTATGGTCGTATCGTTTAAATGGCCATTATATATATATTATATACTGCAGTGGGCAGTCGGCTTGAGAAGTTTCTCCACTGCATCCATTGAGCACAAGGTCGCGTCTGTCCGATGTAAAAGTTTCATTACAACCCCACATAGTAACTAACGGTATCATAAGTATTTTATCTTATTGAATTGAAATTTGAAAAATATCTGCCAAATATTTGGTGGATTTATTATCAACTCATTTACAGAAAAAATTCTCAACCAAAAAACAAATTAGAAAATATTGAAATATTTAAAATATTTTTCTAATTTATTGTTTTTTATTTTTTTCTTTTAAAGTTAAATGTAAAAATAATACAAATTGATTCAATCAGAATTACTAAATACCTATGCTATAGAATACTGCGAATTAATTTAATTATCATTTTATTTAAATATATTGAACCATTTTTTCTCGCATGTTCTAACAAAAGTACAAACTTTATCTTGACAATGTTATAAAACCTGTATAGATGAATATTCAAATGACTTATTAAATGTATTCCAAATAGATAATTGTGTAAATAGCAACAACAATCGTATAAATTGTGTGCCAAAAATTTAATTTATTTTACAATGCTTGTCTTATTTAAATATTACAAAACTGGTTTCTGCTTATTGTAATATTACGTCAAACGAATATTATTTGCTTGATTCAATTGCGATTGTTTTTCTTTGTTATTTAAATAAATGTGAGCGTTGTTTATTCAAATTGAGCCCACTGTAACTTGTTTATGTTTTTCTATGCACAGTGTGCTCTTTATTTGTGTGTGTGTTTGTGTGTAATTTAATTTAATATATAGTTCATTTGGATTTGCAATAAACGAGATATTTATGGCGCCGTTGAAGTCGCCGCTTGGCAAGATATAAAAATAATTTCTCACAGTGGCGTATCAGAATGCCAGAACCTCAAGAAATCAATTGGCAAGAATTTAAAAAAACAAAAGATATAATTTGAAGAAAGCCCCAATAATTTAAGCAGAGTAAGCACAGGATTTTTATTTTTCTTTTTTGTAGTTTGATTTTTCAAGTCGTTAGCTAATTATAACTATATAAATATGTTTATTATATGTTGTATTTATTGGATTACAATTATTACAGATTTGCCTGCCAATGGCTGTTACTTCCTGGTCTACGAGTACTTACAGGATGTGGCCAAGGCAAACTCGAAAACGGGCGAAATCAACACAGCCTCCACCATATTTGCGGGCGGTGTTGCAGGCATGGCCTATTGGATACTGGGAATGCCCGCCGATGTCCTCAAAAGTCGTCTCCAGTCGGGTAAGTATATCAATATAAACAATAAATATAAGTAAATAAAAAAAAATCAAAAAACCCTGAACTGGGCTCGAACCTCGAACTCATTAACTTTAGCTGCGAATTGAAAGAGTCCAAGACCACGTTTCTAGCTTTCGTAGTCTTGCAAATCTAGGGGTGAAAGACAGAAAAATAGACAGACGGCCAGACAGACAGTCATTTTCAATAAAAATACGATTTAATACATTTGATGAATATTATACAAAATAATTCCTTTGGCTTTGCAGCACCCGAGGGCACCTACAAGCACGGCGTGCGCAGCGTGTTCAAGGATCTGATTGTCAAGGATGGCCCATTGGCGCTATATCGCGGCGTCACGCCCATTATGATACGCGCCTTCCCAGCGAATGCGGCCTGTTTCTTTGGCATTGAACTGGCGAACAAGTTCTTTAATTTGGTCGCCCCGAATTTCTAGTTAAACAAATATTGTTTCTAATCGCTGTTAAAAATGTAAAATAAACGCAATATTTTTGTTTTTTTTGATAAGTTGATGTGTTATAACATAACTGTAAGTGTTTTGTTTGCTTAGGTTTTCTACGACTTGTGCCAACAATTACAATTAATTGGAACCCAATTAAATTACGGGATTTTAGACGGTAAATACTTACTTGCGTAATGAGCGCACTCAAATTTTGATCTAATCGACATCGACACGTAATTAACACATCATAAAAGCATCCAGCGCTTGGCAATTATATATTGGCTATGACACGATAATCCCTATACGATTTGCATCCGATTTCAATTGTATACACACATTCACAGATATACCCGCTAACGGTCTCTACTTTCTCGGCTATGAACTGTTAACATCTGAGTATAAACGTCGCTTCAATCGACCGGATGTGGATTTAATTGCGGCCGTTATTTCGGGCGGATTTGCTGGAATATTTTATTGGATCGGCGGTATGCCCGCCGATGTGCTCAAAAGTCGACTGCAATCAGGTAAGCTGGAAATATATATACTGCTGTTAGAAACAGTAGAAAATTTTTTAAAAATTAATTCAATTTAAATTTATTTTCATTTATATTACAACAACTTTTTAAGCGCCTGAGGGTAAATTTTCGGGCATTAGAGATGTCTTTAAAGATTTAATAAAAAATGATGGAATCACGGCGCTATATCGGTTAGTATTTTGTAACGTTTCTTTCTTGTAATTAAATTTAATGTTTTTTTAATCGATTTTAGTGGATTTACACCCGTAATTTTACGTGCTTTTCCCGCCAATGCTGCCACCTTTTTTGGCGTTGAGCTCGCAAATTATTTCTTTAGAATTGTGGCTCCTGATTTTTAATACTATGACAAAATTTGTAATATATAGTGTAAAATATAATCAATAAAAACTATTAACATCGAAAATAATGAACAGTTTATTGAAATATAAGGCTTACAAATGTTTTTTTAAATTTTTTCTTAAGCAATTTACAAATTTTTGCTTAAAACTAAAATACAAAAAAATAGTGTGTTGATTGTGATCCGTGTAACAATTTATAAAAAATCTTATAATATATATTTATATAGTTGTAATAAATTGGCATTAAGAAAGGTGCCTAGTTTAAAGATTTTGAATAGAGACATAATTTTTTTGTTTATCAAATTGAAATCAAAATTTAACAAATTTCAGTCTCACCAGGAGCCTATTAAACGCTCCAGTTTAATTCACAATTGTACTTAAAATAATTTCAAAAATTTTTTTTTGGTTTTTGTTTTGGAGCTGATACTCTCTTCTTGTAACGTAATAATAAGCACTTTAGGCTATCTTGCGATCGTGATTATCAAAATTGAACAATTGTCGCTTCATATTCTCATGCTTGGATATGGTATAGGGCGACAATAGCATCGGTAGCACATTGGGAGCCTTCAGCTCCGGCAGACGAATGTTGAGCAAGTTTGGCTTTGGCTGCTGCATCTGATTGCTCCATATGGGATCGATCCAAAAGGGCAGTTTCTGACAAAAAAAAAAACAAAATAATAAATATGATAAAAAATATAAAAACAATAAAATCCTTTTAACCAAAAAAAAAAAATTAAGCAATATATAAAAATTTTGAAATTCGTCTACCAAGAGTTTTTAAATACTTGTTGTCCAATAAAAAAAAAATAAAAAAAAATTAAATAAAATAAGTAAGTAAATAAAGTTTTAAGCAAACAATAAAATCAATTTAAGCAAGGCAAAAATTAAAAAATATATATGTAAACATGCAATTAAATTTTTAACCAAATGTAGTCTAACAAGAAGTTTTTTTTAAAAGGTCTGCAAGCAATCTACTATTTCTCAATAAGCTAAAAAAAATATAACAAAAAGTAAATAATTAAGTAGAATATAAAATCTCAGTTTTAAGCAAAAACTTAAAAAATATATGAATATATTCAAATTCGTAAACAAGTGTAGTTTAGCAAAAGTTTTGTAATATTAATCCAATATCTTTTTTTACGCGAATTTCTTGGAAATTTTATTTTTATGATGTTGGTATATACCCTGTAATATTTACCTCCTTTGGCGGCGTATCGGGCTTGGGTGGGTCGTAGATGGAGCTGATGGGCGCCACATTGCAGCTGACCAGATCGTATAGATCTCGGCCTGCCTCCAACGAATGCTGCATCAACAGAGGCTGCTGCTGTTGCTGCTGCTGTTGACGTTGCTGCTGCTGTTGCTGGTGTTGCTGCTGCTGCTGATGCTGATAGAAGCTGGCCTGGCGGCGATACCACAACTTGCCCGACTGGGCGTAGGGCATGGTCGCTGTGATCGCCGTGCTGGAGGCGACATCGGCGGCGCAGAGGCTGCTGTTCAGTTCACCGGAGGTGTTGAAGAAGCTGCTGCTGTTGCTGCTGCTGCTGCTGCTGTTATTGTGGTTGCCGTTGCTGTTGCTGCTGCTGCTGTTGAACAGCTGCGAGTTCTCCTTGTTGCTGTAGCTGCTGCACAAGCTCGAATTGCTGAGCATTGTGGACGACATCACCGAGCAGTTGGCGCCGGGCGGCGAACACTTGCCAAATGCCAAATGCTCCTGCAAGCTGTTCACCCTCACCTGCGTTTTATAGGCGCCGCCGCCGGACCCGGCCCCGCCCCCGCCCCCAATACAGCCGGCATACTCGCTGCTAATCGCCCGCGTCTTCAGCGGCGGCGGCGCCTGCGACGGCGGCGGACGATTGTGTTCGCCCAGCGGAGTGCGGCAGCTGCGCTGCGCCTTGTGCTTGGCATAGGGCAGCTTCAGGGAGCCAAACAGGTGCTGGTGACTGGCCCCCGAGCTGAGACGAACTGTGCGGGGAGAGGGGGAGGGAGAGGGAGAAAGAAAGAGATTAAATTGGATTATGAAATTGTTTGCAAACGGGCAAAAAGTGTATCATTGAAAAACGAGAAAGTGGAAGAGGAAGCGATAGAGAGAGAGATAGAGAGAGAGAGAGAAAGAGAGAGAAAAATTGTAAGAGTGAGTTTGGAAAGAGTCAATAATCAAACAAGTTAACAATTGAGAGGCAGAGAGTTACAAAATATAGAAATATAAAATAGTAGATGGAAAGGGAAGAATTACAATGGAAAAACAAGTGAGAAGGCTCTAGTCGGGGCCGCCCGACTAGGAGATACCCTGAACCCTGCGATCTGGTTCTATAAACATTTCAGCTCGTTTACACAT
>SCDY01001607.1:0-49344 GCA_004143825.1 Drosophila micromelanica
AATGTGTCAGAAGATATCAAAATATGCTTTACTTTGAATTTTTTTCACTTTAAAGGTGTACGACAGCCCTGTTCGCTACCGTGGAAATGCCCATATATAGTATGTAGAGTTTAATTTAAATTAATGATTTTTTAATATATATCTATTGAATTGATATTATGTAAAGAAAATGATTTACCATTAACAAAATTTCAAAGGATGTTCTTAAAGCTGATGAATGGGAAATTTCAAATAATTATTAATATAAAAACCTGATTAACGTCACTTGAGTTAATATACTAGAATATAGTATATATATTATATTCAAAAAACAAAAAAAAAAACAAAATGATGAACACGATCTCAAAGGATGCTCTTAAATAATAATTAATATAAATATACCTGACTAACGTCACTCGAGTTAATATACTAGAATATATAGTATACAAGAATATATAGTATATATTTACTATATAGGGTATTGTGTCGCGTATTAATGTCGGGTCAGGTGCTTAGTTATCAATGGCAATGCGATTACCTTTTGTTGCACGCTTATCAGCTACTCTCCTTAAAAGCATCCACTGTCGACAACAGCAGCATTTGAAATCATCAAATTGCCTTCTTATCAGTTGTGCGGGGTCATGCCAACTCTGAGCTGAACCTCAACAACAACAACAACAACAATGAGATCATCACTAGCAAGCGCAATTAATTTTAATTGGGTTAAGTTTCGATCATTTTTAGACACATTATTTCTTTTGCTTGGCCCGATTTGAAAATTTGATTGCCTTTTATTTTCATATTAAAACAAAAATAATATAAAAAATCTTTCAGATTCATTTACAAATCAAACGGCAACTTTGTCTTTGACAACTAAGGTGCCAGTTAATTTGCACGCTGAATGTTAAATTTGAATGTCAAATGGAATTGTAGATCGAATCAGCTCAAAGGCTTTTATACTCTGCTCTGGGCATTATTAATTGCAAATGAAATTCAGTTTAAGTTTCTCTTTTTGTTTTTGTTTTATTTCATCCGGAAATTGAGCTGTTGTATACAAAAACATTGCAAGGGTATTTGATCTTCGTCAGCTGCTTTTTATGGCTTTTTTGTTTCTTTTTTTCTTTTTGCGAATAGCTCTTATCAAATTAGGTCAGTTTTCGATGATTAGTTTGAAATTGTTGCCTGTTTGGCGGCAGATAAGCGACGTCGCGGTACCGTTATCACAAATCAAATCAGTTTTTTTTTTAAACATAAAACCTATTTTTATAGCACCCCACAAAGCATAAAATAAATTAAACACAAATTTGATGAGGATTTTGTCTTTTCACAAAAAGTATTCGCAATAAGAACTATTTTCTTTTTTTTATTTTTCTTTTTAAAAGCTCTGATAAAAAACAAATAACCTTGAAATCACTGCATTCTTTAGTTAACTTATATTTGCCACTTCTATTTTGATTAAATCTAGCCAATGAATCAATAAAATGCAGTTGATAAAAACCATAGATTATATTTATTACAATCATAAATATTTGAAATACTTGTAAACTGAAATGCTAAATTAATATTGGATATATTCTGAACTATATAAATTTATCAAAATTATCATAATTATTACTTTTGCAGTAAAGTATGAACAAAAAAAAAAGACTATACAAACAGAAACAATACCCAATGAAATGTGCTTGGAATGTTGAAATATATATATATCTAAAGTTGAGTTTTCAGTTATCTAACAAAAATATTACTTTGATTGTTTTTGCTTGTGATGCAAATTGTTCGAGTTCCAGAGCATACACTGGGGAGCATATTCATATGTCTGGTATGGAGAGATATGAATACCCCCAGCCGCAGTATTGAGAAAAAAAGAGAAATTCCCAACACATTCGCTTTACTGCCACGTAAAATTCTGAAGAGCTGTTATAAAACTTAATTGCAACTATAAAAAAAAGTAAATTTAAATCGTCACTGCAATAAGAAATAAGTTAAGTTTTTTTTGTTTGCTATATAGTTTAAAGTGTTTGGTCGGGTTCAAACTGATCACTTTTGTTACCAACCCAAGCGAATATTAACTATTTTTAGTTCTTATCAACATGCGTGTGTGTGCGTGTGCGTGTTTCTGTGTGTGTACTTTCGTCAGAGACTTTGAAATTGCCGTATGGTTGTTACCTGTGCGATACGAAAACTATTCCACTAAGCAGCTTAGGCAGTCAACCAGCTAGCTACTCACCGTCTATTTGTAAACAGAAATCGACTATCTAAGCGAAATGTGCAGCATCATCACTCGAAATCGGTGCGCGCAATATACGACAGTGTACCACAAATGTGTGTGTACGCATTGTAAATAGTATCTTTAATGAGCTCGGGCTCTTATCGCTCGCTTTTTCAAATGCTGTCAAATTATCAGCTAGTTTTCTTTTTCCTTTTAATACTTTAGTAATTATTACACGTGCCAAGCTGGCATTACTCATACGCACCGTTGCCAGCCAATTTATGAGCCATACGCAAAATATACGCACATATGTATGTGTGAGCGTGTGTTGGCATGAACAAATTATTAAGTAATCTAGACATGATAATTTTTTTTCTTTTTTTTGTTTAAGAAATTAACTGGATGACTGACGACACTGTGGTGAAATGAGAAATGCGTAAATGTATATATTATTATATAGGAAAAAATGTCGATTCTGTGGGAATACTTCTGCTAGAATTACATATATGTATCTTTAGGAAATAAGTATATTGCCATAACTATCTTTTGTTAGGCTTAAAACAAAAAATTAACTTTTGTTAGCTGGATAAGCAAAAAAATTGGTCATACAATATTCATATAATGTAATATAATAATAATAACAACTTCGTTTTTAGCTCTAATAATTTGTTGTTTTATTTATGATTAGATATATATTTATTTTATATTTGCATATATTTGTTTTAATATTTAAACAATTTAAACAATTCATATTTTTGAAGTTTTTAGTATAAAAATCATCAACATAACATTTTATAATTATTTTACACTAGCCTGGGTTACGAACTCGGTATCATCATTAAATTGCTTTGATTGCTTATAGATCAAAATGCCAGGTAATTTATAACCATCGTAAAATTGACATGGAAGTAACTCAAGTAAACAAAACTGAAGACGTTTTAAAATATGGCTACGTATTTTCTTCGATTTAACCACGCAAATGAAGCACTTGTATTTTATATATATTTAATCTAACGGCGCCTAGTTTTTTAATAAGTTATATTGAATGGTGATATGCGATAAGTGACTAGCTCCTTGGCGCCAACCCATATTAATAATGGCCGGACGGACGAGCGTTGCGCGGCCTCGAGTGCGGTTTCGAGTGCCTCCAGTGGCACATGCAACAGCCCAGATTTAATTGGCTGTCAGTGCGGGTGTTTGTGTTTTTGTGGTGAACAGCTGGAGATCAAGGTCGGATGAATTCGCCCCCCAAAATTGCTTCTCTTTTCACACATAGCATTTTGATCTATTAACGGCCACGGCTAATTGATTTGTCGAAACTACAGATCTGAAATGAAACACAACAAAATAATGGACCAGCAACATTTTACACAGAAATTCGCCAACAAATTGAGAGATTATGTATGAGATTTTCAGCTCGGAGTTGTGTGTTTTCGTATGTTGTAATTGCCTGTTGCCTATTATTTATTAATGATATACAATGCCCTAGACGACAACTTCAATCATCTGTTGTTTATTATTGTTACTCCTCTGCCTCGCTCTCTTCATCCTGCTTAGAACCGAGGGTATCATGAATGAACACCATGAACAGAATATTGAGCAGTCGGTTACACCCGTTTTTACTTTAACTATTTTAATTATTATTAATAAGTAAATTTTGGCAAACATAAGAAACTTTTTCCAATTAAATAAATTGTGGAAAACGTAGGTTCGAACCAAAGTCGTGCACAGTTGTGACAAAATCGAAATTGCAGCCTTAGTTTTTAGTTCGATTAATGTAACTATTATTATTAGTATTATTTTAATTTGTTTCTGCAGGGTAACTGTCGGTCGAGCAACCATTTGAATGCTTTGAGTTTCACTTTTGTGTCTGTTTTTCGTGCGAGCTCTTTAAAATCCGTTGCTGTCAATGGCGCACATTGGGTTTCGACTTGTAATTGAAATAGTGAGCTCCAACTGCCTCCCTAATGTGGCTCATTGTAGCGCCAGGGCGGAGATAAGCCCCGCGACCCGATGGGACCCCTCCCTACGATTCATGGGCAAAGTCATAAGAGTTGTTGTCTATTGGATTTAACGATAGGCCTTATCGGCTTAAGCCTGCTATACCCTTACCATAGACCAAAGTATATTTGAATTATAACACATTTAAATTATTCAAATATTTTTCATACGATTTCTGCTTCTTTGTTTGTCTAATCTTATTTTCCCAAATTCAGCTAAATTCAGAAAAATTCAATTTATTGTATATTTAATTTGAATATTTTGATAGAATAGACCTGATAGGGTATTCAATATTTCTCAGCCCACTGATAGTTGTCCTTTCTTCCGTTCATTTATTTATTTTATTATTATTTTATTTACTTTATCAGTTCGTTCCGCTTCGCGATCGAGTTATAGTCAATCCAGCGTAATACTATTATGTAAAATATAAATTTTTTTTATATATGTGCTTGAAGTGTAGCAGATGATTGGGATCGGGATTGGATTGTTGGCATTTGTTGTTAGGCAGCAAATTACAGCAAATTGCCATAAATGATTATTCAAATTCATTATCGTTACCTGGCAGTGCCAATTCATATTATAAATAAACTAAAACATACACATATATGTATGCAAGACTACAAGTTGCGCATACGCCCCGTTTACGCGCCAAACAGAAACAAAACGAAACATGCGAGTGCCTGGGAAGGGGAGGACAACTGATAGTGAGCTCTGCTGATAGTGCCATTATATGTACATATATTTATGTGTATACATATTGCGTGTGATCTGTATAGGTGATCTGTATAGGCAGATGCTGTGGCTGTTGCCACATTTTGCCCACGCATTTGGCATTTGTCTTTTTGGCATTTGCGCTTCAAGCAGATCGATTTCGGCAAAGTGAACGTCAAACTGACGCACATCGTCCGCCAAGGTGGATTCGTGGATATGTGAATGTGGGATGTGGGATGCGGGATTTGGATTGAGGTGCCAAGTTGCCGCCGTCTGTCGATGCGTATCCTAGCCAAACGCGTGTGACCCACTTTTGAAGCATAATCGCCGCAAAAAGAAGAAGAGAAGAAAAGTCCATAAATAAGATTACCGTTTAACGGGACAGTCAGCGTCGCAGCTCATTAAATATGCCGCCCCAAACTGAAACTGAATAGCTCTCAAATGCTTGGCCACCTATGAATATATATATATATAAGCAATATATATATTATGAATACTTTGTGCCCCTCATTTCTAAATGATCTGATTGTCGCATAATTTGTATTTAAATATAAAATAATTGTATTTATAATAAATAATTACAGATTTGACTTGACTAAACGCAACTTTGTGAATACAAATTGAATGAATGATCGATTATCAAACTCAAATTTGCATAGTTCAATCAAACAACTGAAATCAAGTGTCCGTCCGGAGATTGGGCATTCGTCCGGCGCATTGGTTGGAAACAAGCTAAATTTATTGCACAATTATTGGGTATATATATACTCATATACCGATTCGTAGTACTACAAAAATTTTTAGTTTTGTTGTGATTTTTACTAACTAAATGGAAAAATAAAAGCCAAGTGTCGAGGTCTCACACGTGTAATTGATTCATAGACAAGCGTAACAGGTACACATGTGTGTGTACACAAACACACACATACACAGACGTAAACACGGAAGTGAAATTCATTTAGTTACAAAGTTGTTGAAACTGCGTAAAAGATTTCAAATTCGCACAGAAGAAGGCGAGAATTTATGTGCACTATATACTATACACTACAGACATTTATTTATATATAAATACATGCATATATGTTCGACACGACACGAATTGTAGGCGTGGTTGGGGGTGGGGAGGGTGCTCTAGCATTAGCTCGGGGGTAATACGTGTATATTTGGCGCATTAGAAAACGAAATATAACGAAACAGAAATTTATATATATTTGTTTATATATGCTATATCGAAACGAAGCTAAAACAAATGAAAATGTATATGGTACCCGCATATCGAATCTCAAATTGCCTGCGCATGCAAAAATTAAATACTTATTCATATATACATTTTAAACTATTATTTCTATATAAATAATAATAATAATAATTCGATGTTGTTGATAAAAAACATATTTTTCATATGCAGCTTGGTTCGCAAGCATTAAATAACAATATATTTATTTATTTATGCGAAAACATATTTGTAAATTGATGTTAGTTTAGATTAGAAATTATAAAAAAATAAACAGCACAAAACATTACTCAATACTTATAAAATTTCATTGCATTTTTATGGTAATTTTTTGTACTCTTTTTTTAAGATTTTTGAGATTGCATGAAAAATTTGTAAAGCAACAATGCAAAGAAATTCCTGAGAATTTGAAGTCGTTTAGCTTAAGTGGCAATTTACTTTGCGATTGAATCTAAATTTCGAGATAAACTTAAATTTGTGTGAAAAAGGCCGGCTTGTAGTAAGATGAACTAAATTTATGTGATAACAACAAAAAAAACATATAATAATAATAATATTAATTATAATTATTTTCTAATAAAATTAAATAAAGACTGCCATTGTTCAGCAAAACTCGGCTTCATTCATCTTTTAATTTACAATAATCACATTATTTGTATTTGTGCAAGAAAATGCAAGAATTTGTTAACAATAAAAACCATTCATTTGTGCGTATTTCCGGCTTATTTATTATTGATTTATCAGTTTTTTTTATATATATTTTTTTTATAACGAGTTAAGTATCGTTCTGTTGCACAAACTTTAAACCAATAGTTAATTAGCATTTGCAGATAGCGACCGCAATTGAAGTTTATTGAACTGTGTTGAACCACGCCAAAGATGGGACAACAAACAAAATAAAAGAACTTTGTATCTGTATCTGTATCTGTATCTGTTGCATACCCACACTGCACATAAGTATCTGTGTATGTGTTGAGTGGTATTTTTGATTTTTTTAAAGGCGGCTTTTAAATATGCAAGTTTATATTTCATTTTCCATGCATGACAGGCAGTTAAGTAACTCTCGCTTTTGGCGAAGCCAACGACTTTTTGATTATGTGCCAGCTCCTCGTTGTTGTTCTTGCGCCTCAGCTTAAAGCTAACCAAAAAAATTATATATTTATATATATATATGTATTTTTTTTTTTTTGGTAGTTTAAAGCTGACATGCAGCCCACATCGGTTCGTATCAACGATCGTCGGCGTCGTCATCATCATTTTTTATGTGGCAACTGTCATTAGCTTCCTTTTGGGCTGTTATTTATCTTAAAGTTGCAGACGGTCGAGGCAACAGCAGCAACAATAACAGCAACAGCAACAGCAACAACAACAACAGTCAATTTGTTGCCAGAGACGCATAATTGCGAATTATCAGCATTTTACATTGACATTCTACGCATTTTTAATGACTTCTTTGGCCCAAAACCAACTTCGACTTCGAACCGAAAACATTTACTTGCCCCTCTTCTATTCCCTACTATTTTTTTTTCCTGTATCCTGTCACAAAAACAAATGAAAGAGTAAAGAATTTCAACTGTCTGCTGCATGCTAAAAAAGAGCTGACAAAAAAAGCACAAACTTAAATAACATTATTGGCATTTGACAGGCAGACGACGTGTCGTCTTCAACACAAAAAAAAACCGAGTCCGTTCCATGAATACACCCCCCCAAACTGATTTCCAACATTTAACGTAGCTTTAATTTTATGCAGCGTCAAAATGTTTGGTTACCCAACTCAAATGGATGGACCCTCCTCCTCCTCCTCCTCCTCCTCCTCCTCCTCCTCCGCCTCCTCCTCGTTGTTCCTGGATCATCGTTTAGCTGCAGATAAATTGTGTTCAAGACAATTTATGACACATTTTTGATTTTTGAAGGAAGAGGGCCTCAGGATGTCCTGAGTTAACTGCTCTGTCATCCCCCATCAATACGAGCACTTGTCGATTTCGGGTTAAAAGCAACTCTACAAATCATTCATTCAGTTGACAACTCTGCATATAATCAGCAATAAAAAATAAATAAATAAATATATGCATAAGAGGTTTTTTTATAGCTAAAGAGTTCCAACTATTTTTCATTTATGTGGAAATGCTTTATATGGTTTACTTTATCTTTAAGTCATGAATTAAATTTATATGTTTTAGCTAGAAAATGAAGTCAGCTGTACTAGAATAGGCAAACTTATAATCAATTTTTGCTATAGACACCACATAAACTTGTGGGTGCGGTGACATCAATAACATGATATCACCACTCACAAGTCGAACCTATATAAATACTATAGAAAGTAACGGTAGCACTCTTGAATCTAGGCCAACAATGTTCATTTCTACTCGACAAATGGCAAAACAATAAATGAGTTATGTAATATTAAATATGCTTTATATGTCTAATATTTTATGAGCAAGTATTAATTTTATGTTACATAATATTAAATTTAAATATATATATTTTTATAAATGTATATATATTTTTATTTTACACGAACCAGATTGTTGTTCATTCTTGAATCCTAAATTTCCAAATAATTATATTGTATAAAAATCAATTAAGAAATTCATATAGTACTAGCTATAGAAAGTTGTATAGCCAACTAGATTTTCAGGAAATTGAAATTTAAAGTCCTTAAGCAAATAGTTATATTAACTAAACAATAGTTAAGCTACGCAGCTTCTTTGATCGCAAATCTTTTAGATTAATGTTAAGTATTTGTACTACTTGTAGAACTCAAATAAAGCATTTTTCTTCGTTGATTAGTTTGTCGGTCTGCCCAGAATCAATTGCGGCAATTTTATGTGACTATTATTATTATTTTTTTTTTTAATTTATCTAAAGCTTTTGCCACTCGAATTCTATTTATGCAACTTCAGCATCAGCAACAGCAAAAAAAAAAATGAAAATAATAAAATAGAGACCGAACCTCAGATGGAGACCGCGACCGAGATTACGACCGTGCCCGCATAATAATGGCCATACAAGTGCCTGATTTCTGGGAACACTTCTGGGCCACAGCGGATGTCGAAAGTGTCAAATTCTGCGAAGCGGCTGCGTCATTGATTCGTTCATGAATGGGGCCCCCTTGGATCTCGGATCTCGGAATTATATATTGAGCTGGGGCAAAGGAAACCTATTTTCTTCACACTAATTTTAATTTAATGTCCGGTTTTGGGCCACATGAAGGCTGCACATGGTAGATGATTCCCTTTCAGCCCCAGCAAAGCATAGGAATTTCTTTCAGGCCGTTAGTCCCGACAGAATCTGGACAGAATCGTTTTTGTGACTTCGAATTGATCCAAACAGCAGAGATGTTCTTCAATGTCAAAACTATTCTTCAATAATCTCTTTTTCCGAATTTCGTTATATATCCATCACTTACCTTAGTGCTTAAAAAAAAGCAAACATTCATGTATCGATGCACAACTCGATAATAACTAATTTTCGATATAGGAACGTGTCGATAATTATCGACATGATGTTCAAATCCGATATAAAAGATCAATGTTCATTTCGGATTAACATCGATCTGTTTGATTTTGTTTGACCAAAGGTGCGCAGATAAAGACAGTATCAGGGCCATAAACATCATTGGATCCATATCAAACAACATGTATAAATACATATATCAACATATGTATATTTGTATACATTTATAGATCATGTGCTGAGTTATTAATCAAAGTTAGGCGTTTGCAAACGTGTCGCGCCATTGAAGTGTTTGGGCCGTAAATCAGCGGGGCTGGCGATCATGTCTTCGACATGTTGCTAAATGACACGCATCAAACTCGGATACGCCCCCCCCCCCCCCTCCTTCCTCCTGCCCACACACACACACACCTGCTACCGACGGCCGTTTTCCATTTGCAGTTGTCAAAAATTCGCACATTTTTTATGCTTTTATGCGAACAAGGTATTCACTCACCTGACCCCTCCCGCTCCCGCTCCCTCACCCTTGGCTGCTAAGCCACCCTGTCATGTTGCCGGCAATTAAAATTGGTTCCCTGAGCTGTCCCCTGTCCCCTGTCCCCTGTCCACCAATCGGCGAGCGCAGCTGTTAAATAATTTATGAAGTGCGTAGGGTTTCTGGTGCGCATTTCAAGCAGTGCTTGTCAACTTGGATATACATATATATACATATATATGTATATATATTTTGGGGCACGCACTCTTTGTTTTATGCACAGCCGGAAAATATTTGTCCACGCAATTTTTGCTCATTAAACTTTTTGGACACATTTTGTGAGCTGCATGCAAATGCCGCTGATTAAGTTTGGCGAGAATTGCGAATGGTCAGACCTTGGCGCCGGGTTAGGCTAGGCGGCTGCGCTTTCTGCTTCAATGGCAGCCCATAAATCAACAGGTTTGGCTTAGAGTGAAGAGGCTACAAACAACAC
Source organism: Drosophila micromelanica (assembly GCA_004143825.1). NCBI lineage: Eukaryota > Metazoa > Arthropoda > Insecta > Diptera > Drosophilidae > Drosophila > Drosophila micromelanica. Next base: position 10,562 of record SCDY01001607.1, read on the forward strand.
ACAACACACAGAACAAACAACAAACAAAACACGCGCCATGGCGTGGAACTGAAACCGAAACTGAGACAGAAACAGAAACAGCAATAAGAGTTAGCCACGTAAAGCCTACTATAACTGGAGACACGTTCCGGCTTTAACTTTGCCAGCTGGCTCTTAACATTTAGAAGCACATCTTGGCCAAGTGTTCGCTGAAGCACAGCAACAACAACAAGTTGGCTCGCCCTCGTAATGCAAGTGTTAAGTCTGCAGACGGTCTGGACACGGTCACAAGAGCCCAAACTTCAACTCCAACACAAGAACAAGAACGGGCCCTAACCAAAAACCGAACCGAGCCGAACCCAACCGAACTGCGACTGAAACCCAACTAAGAAACCCCAAAGCCAAAACCAAAAGCGCAACCTGATTAATTATGAATTGGAATGAAGTGTCTGCACTTTGTGTGTGTGTGTGTGTGTGTGCACTTGGACTGCACTTCGACTTCGACTTCGACTCCACTCGGACTCGAACTCCACTCTCGGACCAGACTTGTAGCACTTGCAGCCGCGTGCACGGCACTTTTCATATTTTTACGCTTGCAGAGTTCGCGACGTCAAATTGTCTAGGGACGCATTCGAGCAACAACTTTTGTCACGCTATAGGGCCAGATAAGCGTCCAGGAGCGCATCTCCAGGTGTCTTCAACAGGTGTGCGAAAATCTCAAAAATAATTGTTTTCTTTTCAATTAATTTATCATTTTATTCATAAGTTTACACATCATTTTTGCTTTTTTGATACAATATTTTTTTGGATTTTTTTTGTTTTTTAGGCTTCTTCAAAGTTGTGGGATGTGTAGCTTATCCGTCAAATACATTTTCTGATTTCTACAAAATTTTAGAATTTCCAGTTTTAAACTTATTTGCCACGCCCCAAAATGCGTACAGAAACAATCCGAACACTTTATCTGACGCTTTTATATACGAATGTATATTCTAAATTTTAACAAATATCATTCAAACGGATGGACGGACAGACGTCAGGAAGGCAGGCCAATATTCTTTTTTCAATTAAAAATTTTTTTTGTTTACCTTGCGGTAATTTTTCCTAGAAATATATGACTAGATACATAGGAACCACAGATTTTTTCTTAGCCATAAATTTTAAAATATTTAAAATACGTAAAAAAAAATGATTGGATAAAAATGTACTCGAAATTTGGGTTTCTTATTTGAATTTTCAAAATGAATTTTCATTAAGCTGTGTAGCTAAATATGTTTTAAGTTGCTTTTGGGCCCAAAGGTAACTGAAGTGCGCTACTGAACTGCAGGCAAAAAGACTTTATTTAGTTGTGGAGATGGCGGCCGGGGGCAGGTCCTGGGGCAAGGTCTGGACATGCACAACGCTGGCCTCTTCGCTCAATGCTCAGCGGCACGTCTCAGTGTCTTTATCATATAAACGGTGCGCTTTAAATTAATAATTTCGACTCGCTTGTTCGGAGCTGGTCTGGTTCCGTTTCTGTTTGCATTTGCGTTTGCTTTATTGGCGAGGGTATCTGTTCGTCTTCGTCTCCGTGTCGGTTGCAGGTGGATGCGGATTAAGCTGCCACAAGCTGCAATAAATCAACAAAGACATTGGCCGGGCTCAAGTGCAGCCAAATGCGAAGTCTTCTCCTCCCCCTCCCCCTCCCCCTCCCCCTGCCATTAAAGAGGAAGCGAAGTTCGTGTCATCATTGATATGCCATATAGGATTCTCTGTCTGATTTTCATTACCGATACTGACAACTCACAGCTCCAAAAGCGCGGGAGTTACAAAAATAAAAAAAAAACACACGACTAAAAACGGGTGTAACCAACAGCGCCATACTCGTTTACAGCCACCAGCACTTTTAGTGCACATAATAAATAATTAATAAAGTTATTTATGTTAAATATTTTGTAATTTTTGTATCTAGTCTTAAAACAGAACTGATAGTTTTCAGCTTTTTGCCACGCCCCAAGTGGGCGTAGGCATTCAATCTTATGACATTATCTGACGCGTATATAAACGTTTATATATTCCAAGTTTCAAGTCTCTAGCTTCAATAGGGGCAACAAAAATTGGATACATACGAATTAATGGGAAGTAAGAGAAATATTTGACAAATATAAAATCTCAACATTTCTTTTTCATGGTGCTCATCTACACTGCTCGAAAAAGGGTAAGGCTAAGTAAACCAATCTCATATACAATTATATTGCAACTAATTGTATTTCTATTAGTATTATTATTATTTAAATTTCATGTTAGTTATATCAAAGTTGTGTATTTAGGAGGCGAGCTTTGCCAAAGCTGTCACAACAGTCAAAAATGTGGCTCAAACATTTTTAAACAAACAAAATTTGACGTGCTCGTTTACCAAGGAGTCCAAGTACCCAACAAAAAATTGAATTAAAAAAATAGACAAATAAATACAAAAATCGAAAGAAGTTGGAAGCTGAGAGCAACCACAACAACAACAATAACTTCAAGGGGTAGAACATCAACTGGGGTCTGGACTTGATTTGGGATTTTCGCTGGACTGGAAGATGCTGTTCATGGATGCGTTGTTCAACAGTTTGCTGGTGGTCAGTTCCGGCTATGCGATGTACACGCTGCATCCGTTGAAGACGCCGTACGGATACGCGGCGGCGGCGTTGAGCCTGGTCCACGGATTGTTGGGCGTGGTGCGGGCGGCGAACAATGATGATGATGAGTGCAATCGGCTGCGCCAGATAACGTCGGGCATTATGGAGCTGGTGCCGCTGCCGCTGACCAATATTGAGCTCTATCTGAAGTCGTCGATGCCGCATTTGGCGATGGCGCACGGATGTTTTGTGGTGCCGCTCGTCTTCGATGTGGCATCCAAGTGGCGGGACATCGAGGATAACTCAACGGTAACGCTCAAGGATCTGACGCTGCTGGGCAATGTGGTGTCGCTGCTCTTTCTGGGCGTCAATCAGTCCAGCAACATATACGGCGGAATGGCCGCGATCGCGTTCAGTGCACGTTACGGCTCCGTCATGTTCGATTATTACTGGGATGGTTTTGGAGCGCACTTCAATCTGTTGGCCAGCTCGTCGTTCATCATGCTGATGGCCATGACCCTGACGACCAAATCCTGACCAAACCAACAAACAACGATTCCAACATTTCGACAGCATCTTTCCATCTTTTGTTTCGGCGGTTTCGGCGGCTCAAGGCTAACGCGTGCGGTTCATTGGCTCAACAATGGCTCAACTGGCGGCTCAATAAACTTGCAATTAATGTTGGCAAATTAAAATGCAAAAATAAACATTAATTGTTTTGTCAAAATGTTGAAAGTGTTCCGAGTGGGGACGTCGCCTCCGACAATGGGGGGCAACAATTTAAAGCGAATTTGCAGCTGCGATGAGCCATTGAGCAGGGATAACCAATGCTTAACCGAACCGGTTCTGGTTATGAACCTCAATCCGACGAGCGCACAAACTAACAAACGAACCTGGCTTTAATCGGCTCGATCAACAAACTGTCTACCTAAATGGCGTCGAATATGCTTCCTTCCATTCAAATCCATAACCTTGCCTTCAAAATGATAAAACAAAAAATTATAAAAATTCCCTTTCTATCCAACAAATTTTTAGACATTAAACAATTAAATAGTTAGAAAACGGTCTTAGCTATTTCTTTTATTTTCAACAAATATCGATTCCATCGATATCGATCTTCAGAAGTCATAAGGCTCGTAGGCAAAAGATCGTAAAACTTTATCTAACGGGGATGTAGGCGAATATAAATTCCAAGTTTTAAGTCTCTAGCTCTAATAGTATCGAACTAGTTGCGTTTATACGGAGCGATTAGGAATATATATATTTTATGTTGTCGAAGACGCTTTCTTCTGGATGAAAAAACATTTTGTTAAATTAAAATACAATATATTAACGGTGTAAAAACTCAATTAGCATATAGGCAGATATAGACTCTCCCAACAATAAATACAAAATACATTAATTCATTTATTTCATAAGAGCTTAAAATTTGATTATATATTTTATAAATTTTTTCATTATATTTTATTAAATTTAAACATATAACTGTTAATAAAACTCAACAAAACTTTAATTTCAGTATAACCTCATTTCTTCCTTTCAAAACAAAAAACCGTTGGCAGCCCTGTGCACACACATGCACGTACACACACATGTATACACGCAGCATGCGCAGTGAACAGCAAAATTGTGTTGTCTGCTTTTTGGCGCAGGCAGCGCTCGAAATGTGAAATGCGCCTTTTGGCGGCACATACCGGGGAAGATGAGACAGAAAGAGGAAAGAGAAACTGAACTGTTAATGAAACGGCGTCATAAAAATTGAAAACAAATGTGCAGAAAGGGCCGGCGGTGAAAACAGCACGGTGATAATTTATGCATTTTAATTAATTGCCAGTTCAGTTCCAGTATGTGTCCGCATTTTAGAGACGGTTTATGATGTGCTTACGTCCTCCCAACGCGAATCCTCAGATGCGGCCCGAATTCGAGTCCAGGTCTACCCCCAGCCAGGCACTAATCATGTCGTCAAGCGCGGCAATAATTTAATTTTTGTTGTTGCATTTGCATGCGTCGGTTTCGGCTTCGGCGGTGGCACAACAAACAAATCCATTTTGCTGTTTTAAAAACCATCCAAGAATTGTGTAAATCCCAGCCCAACGATGCAGACTGCGACGGTGACAGCGACTACAGCAGCGACAGCATTAACGCCAACTGCAGAGGAAATATCACAGCAGAAAAGATAACAAAAACTTAAAGCTAGCAAAAGAAGTAACCGCAAAAGCATTTCAAAAATGCACAACAAAGAAGGTAAAAACAACAACAACAAAAAAGAAATCGACAACAGGCAAGCGAAAGAAAAAGCACACACACACATGTACACATATACATACATGCAATGAAGAAAAACAAAAATAAAGAGAATCAACAGAAGAAACAACAAAAAAAGCGAACACAACCAAACTGCACGCCAATGCGCCGGCGCAGACGTTGTTGCACAATGGAGATTTTAAAAAATTTTTCGGGCAAAATGCTTTTTGTTTTAAAATTAACTTTTGGTGCAATTAGAATCTAGTAAACCCGTCAACTAATAAAACTTTTGAGAAATTCATGTTTTATTTATTTCTGTGCTATTCAGCAATGTTTAGCATTCTTTACTACCTGTAAGTGAATTATCTTAAATGTTTATACATATATCTGTTATCTTATAGTTTATATATTTTTAAAAATTATTTACAAACATTTACCCATTTACCACATCCATAAACTTCGAATGAATAATTATGCAACAGAAAATCATCAAATGGCCCATAGTGCATAGTGCAAGTTCAAAAAACTGCGAATATGTATTGTAAGTCAATCGTCGTTTGCCGTTGCCGCGGCAGAGACAGACAGCGGCTGAGTCTGAGTCACAGTCTGCTAAAAAGCCGGCCGGCATTGCCGGGCTGTTTGCGTGATTATTAAAAAAAAAAAAATAAAAATAAAGCAGAAAAAACGACCAGTCACCACAAGCAGAAGAGCAACAATGAGAAGTAGTAGATGGCGAGACGCAGACAGAGAAGCGGACGGACCCTGACGCGCCGAGCATTTGCGCGCATGCATGCAAAATGGACCGATGGTGGTCGCAAACTGCGAACGGTCGGAGGAACGAACGAACACAGCGCACAGCGCAATGGCACGAATACGGCTAATGAATGCGAAGTGGAACAGACAAGAAATGAGGCTGAATGCGAACATAAAATACCCTATGCAAGAACAAAAATATGTAAGGAATTAATTATGCGCCAAGATTATGCATACACATATGCATATGTGATAAACATATGCAGTTAGACACATCTAGTTACACATATATGCACACGCATACACATATACATACACGCGTTGCAAACTTACTAAGTGAATTCAAATGCCCTGGATGATGCATACATATATTAACATGTGTACACACATGCATGTGTCATGCCTGCAAGTTTGCTTGTGTGTGTGCACATATACATATGTGCGTATGCATACGCATGTGTACCTTGTGGCTGTTGTGCGCCGACGCAGCGCGCCATTCAGAAAACTGCACTTTGCTTTGACTTTCGCATTGGCAGTCGCCAACTCTGATGTACGTGATTTGTTTGCGAATCTTAACAAAATATTTGTATACACAAATGCCTTAAATTACCGCGAAAGGCGTTATTCGTTTAAATATTTTGTGGGCACACATACTAAGGAGGAAATCACAGTTTTGCAATTGTTATTGCTCTCCAATACTTAACCCTGAACCCATTCAAAATGGGTAAAAAGGGCATAATGGCAAATGTAAAGCAGACTATATATTCTTGCTCAGCAGCAATAGACCAGTCGATTTGTTATGTTTATCTGTACGTCCGTCCGTCCGTGATCAGTGCATTCAAAAAGCTGTCAATAACCCGTTATATCTATGTATTTATAGAGTAAGTGTAAATGTGAATGATTAATGGTTTTTTTTTATTATTTAGAATATAATTTAGGTGTATTCTTACAAATATCAACAGCTATTTTTCTGATATTCATTTTCCATCGGTTTTTACTATATTAATAATAACTTATAAAATATTGACCTTTAAATATATTTTTTTAATATTTTTAATCCTGACAATTTTAAGAATTTTTATAGAAGATAACCTCATTTACAAAGCTCTAAACATATCATCATTTTTTTTGTGCCTAAAAGAATGAAAATATTGGATATAGTAACTAAACATACATCATATATCAAAATTTCAATTTCAGTAAATTACAATTAAGTTGGGAAAGCTCGAGTGTCGCTGTAAATGTGCATAAAGCTGTGTGTGTGTGAGGTCTGAGTCAGAAATTCGTGCATCTGTGTATGTGTGTGTGTATACGTACATATGCATGTACACACATATGTATGTATATACATATGCATGTAGTTCATTAAGCGTGGGAGCGCTTACTAAAATGAGTCACATTTCGCGGAACTTTGCCAAACTATAACACTACACACACACACACACACACACACACACACACACACATGTACATGTTAATTGATTATGAATGAGCTAATGAAACGTAACGGTTTCGTGCCAAGAACGCCTGCTTACAGAGAGATTATTGAACAACGGTTTTGAACGAGTGTTGCGAAAATTAAGAGAACACTTTAAGCCGATATGATTGGGCTTATAAGATTCAAATGGGTGTTTCCATTCCACAGTAAAAAAACTAATTGAAATAGATAAAAAAAAAAACACAAGGTACAAGATACAAAAAAAAATAATAGATATTTTTATAACGTATGAAAGAGGCTTAAAAAATATTTAAATGCGGAAGAAAAAATGGACAATGCCAATAATTAATAATGTTTATAAATAATAGCCAAGTAATTTTATACAAACAATTTTTTATAAATTTTTTAAATTTAATAAATATAAAATACTCTTAAATTGACTGAATATAAAATATTTTTTTATTATTTTTTTATTTATTTTTGTTTTGTTTTTAATATTCTGCTATTAATTAAATTTAGAAGCATGCAATTTTTTAAATTATATTTTTTTAAACTCTTCAAGAAATTTCTGTGGAATATGAATAAATTTGAAATACCCAATATTACTCGAGGTGAACTGGGAATTTCCTTAGTGCTGTCGTGCATACTGACGGACGGACAAATATGCATAACGGTTTCGCCTGCATTTAGATAAAATGTGAAAGTTCATTTCATATAAATATACATAGATACATAGATATACAACTTATTTATGACTGTGTTCGGTTAACCCTAATACATAAGCACCCCATCAAGCGTGTCTGGCGTGATGGGGGCGCAGGGGTCGAGGGGGCGCAGGGGGTGTGGCAGTCGCTAAACGAGGGGCCATCGTCCCGTGCAACTTTGACTGCACTTTCAATTAGCATAAGCGTTAAGTCAGGCAATAAGAACTTGTTAATTGCGACCAAACATTTCCGCTCTGACTTTGCGACTAAAGTCGTTATAAGTGGCATGTTAACGAGCAGATGATGCCCACATATTCATAGGTATTCAAATATGTACATACATAAAGATATATATGTATATTCATATTCATATTTATTAGCCGGGTAATGCAACGTGCCGGCAAACAAGGAAATCGAATAAAACACTAATCTGAAACAAGCTAAAACTGCGAATTTGAAAAGAGTTTGGAAACGGAGAACACGTCACAGCAAACACACAAAAAAAAAAAAACGTTAATAGAAACTGCTAAATTAGTGCGAACCATTTGCATTGATTTAGTTAATTCATGTTTGAATGTTTATTTGATTTGCCGCAACAGAATTAGCATAGCTTCAGCTGCTCACCTGTGCCCTGTGCTCAGGCTAAGGCTAAGATGTTAAGGCCTTTTTGAATTTGGCTTGCCGCTAAACTGGGCAGGTGACCACCTGACTGCCTGTCTGCAGCACCTGTTGCGATGCGACAGTGGCACAAAAGTTATTCACTAAACGATCGGCTAAATATATGCATGAAAGTCGCACGGGCCAATGAGGCGTCATTAGGCGGCGACAGTTAGAAAAAACAAAAAATAAAAAGAAAACAAGTTTTTTATAGTTAGTTTGATATCATCATGAGATGATGCCATATTCAAGCAGTTACCAGCCAGACAATAAATATCATCTAGCTTTAAAAACGCGGCAGCCCATAAAATGTTCTCGCTGTCGATACAACTATACAAATTAACATATAGCACACACATATACATAAATACATATATATATATATATGTATATATAAAACATGAAATGATAATAATAATCATTATGGATATACATACACACAAGAAGCAAAAAAAAGCGCATTAATTAAATTAGTTAAATCGCCATGAGTGTCACATTAAAATTTTTGTTTCACTTTTTTCAAAACTCGTTTTCGAGAGACTCCGATATCTTCGGCGCAGATCTTTCAAGACGAGCCTCTGCGGATTATCTAACCAAATAATCGTTCAAGTACTTTTCAACATTCAGCACAAGTGTCTGCTATCATTTTGATAAGACAATAAAAATAAAATAAAACAAAAAATCCCCTAAATCTTGCTTTGATAATTTTGAAAAAAAAAACTATAAGTAATGCCGCCAAATTGAAATTGAATTGAATTTTAAATTTGATAAGGAAACAATTTATATTAAAGTACTAAAAATAAGGAATACTCATGAAGATTAAATTCACGATAACTATTTTTGCTTTTTTTTTTAATATTACCAATTTTACATATGGTAGCTAATTACATGGTTATCATGGTACTAACAAAGTCTTCAAAATAAAAACTCGCACCTCGTGAGTTATCTTGAAGAGCGAAAGAATTCAGTTTATGTTCATGCTGTTCTTTATTAGATATAAGGTATTATTATTATATCTTGATCTTTGTCAGATAACTTGACTTGATCCGTGTCTTTACTAGTTGAGAATTGTAAATTGGGGCGTTGTCACGCGGCTGTTGTGATCAAAACAGCTGCTGATTTAGTTCAGTAATATACTTAGTTATACTTTTAGTTTCTAGAAATGGATCTATGTGTATGTATGTGTGTGTGTGTGTATGTATCTATATAGCTTTGACGTTGTCGCCGATGTCTCGTCACATTTGAACTCATTTGAGTTACACAAAAGAATTTTGTATTCGACATAGGATTTTGAGACGTTTCCATTTAATGCCGGGGGGCAGGGGGCGTTCAAAGTTAAAGTGAAAAGCATTTTCCGAATTTTCCGAATTTTCAGTGCGACAAATGTGCTGCCAGTTGTCGGAAACAGACAGAAAGTGGGCTGAGTTGACGATCAAACGAAATACGCTCACAAACTGAAAAAATACAAGACCCAATAATATGTAAATTTATGTCTATAGTTAATATATTTATATATATATATATATTGGTACAGTTCCGTCAAGGTTTTGTTTTCGTGTGTAACTTGGCGTTAGAGTCCAATTAAGATGCGCATTATGATGAAATTCAAAACCAAACAGGGACAAGCCAAAAAGTTTACCTGAAAATGGCCCGAAAAATGCCAACAAGGACAAAAACAAAGAACATACCGAATAATATTTGCATGAAAAGGACGAGCTTTCCATTCAATGCCCAAAAAAAACCAACAACAACAGCAATCACAATAATAAATACCTAAGCACACTCATAACGATATAATGAATACGTATGCCTGAATAACAACAACAACAACAGAAAAAAGCCAAAAAAAAAACGAGCCAAAAAGGTGGTTGAACTCTATGAGGAGCTAAAGCTTTGTCCGTGAACCAACTTTGCGAGTTATTCATTTGCGCGTCCTTCTGCTCTACCTGATGCCCAATAAGAATAAGAAGCTGAACTTAGATGTCCTTGTTATCCTTTGTACAAAGTACAGTCAGCTACCTTCACATCAAGGCGGCTTTTTGTTGGCAGTTTTCTTTTCATATGAAATATTTTATAAATGGTATAAAAAATAAGAAATAATAAATAAAAAGTAAATAATAATATGCATTATTTATTTTTTTTTTCAATAATTTTTCAAAATAAAATTTTTTTATATAATTCTGAAAACGAATTAAAATTTGGCAGACAATAATATCTTATAAGTAATACAATCAATAAGTCAATACAATAATATCTTATAAGTCATAAAAGTATTAAATTATATATTGCCTTGATCCACATTTATATATTGCATTTTGAGTGCACACCAAAGTGCAGGAAATATTATTCATATTTATTTACAAACAACAATATCGGCCGGGCTATAAAACTTGGCAATGACGAGCAGACTTCCTTATGGCTTTAACATGTTTACGAGAAATTTTAATGGGCTGTAAACTGATAATGCGAAATATTAATTGCCACAACATATGTAACACGAATATATATATATATACCAGACACATTCGAATTCAAATTCATTTCACCAACCTAGTTTTTCTATATCAATAAAACTTATTTTTTTTATTTATTATATTTAATAACTCTAAAATTTCTCTGTTTATTTGGGTGTTCGTGGCACAAAAGATAACACGACACGCGCCCAATTTATAATACTTTTCAGCAGTTTTGATTACTGGACAGCTGGACTGTCGCCAGACGGTGAAAATTATCAAAAATATAACTTGCTCAAACGATCTGAAATTTCTTGTGTACTATCTGAAGATTAACAGTCGAATTGGGTAAAACTGTTTTCAAGTGGTCATCATAAAATGAATGAACGTGATTTCAAAGCGCCGATTAAGGAAAAACTTATTTCGGAATCTTTGAGTTTTTTTTTTGTTTGAGTTTCTTTTTTTTTATCACAGTTTCAAGCACTTAAGGCTTATCGATCTGTCAACGATCTCCAAGGCCAGTAAATATGCCTGGAACTGTGAACAGCTAAGAAAATGTGTATGGTAATGACAATAAATAAAATTCAATTAAATTTAAAATAGTTGCTGTGCCGTTATCAGAACTCAAACATCAAGGCCGATGTCGGGCGAAATTAAAGAAAACTTTTCGTTTTCATACACTTGCCAAAGGGGTTCAATACGAATTCAGAAAGCTCGGAGTAATTTAGCCAATCTGGAATCGAACCCGAACCAATTATTCTTTTTATTATATTATAAAAAATAAAATGAAATATAAAAAACTTTTCACTTGAATAATTAAATTAATATATCTGGAAGGGTATTTCATCTTCGGCAAACAGGTGTTTTCTGTTTGTGTTTTTATTTATTACCGAAATTGAGGGAGAAAATCAATGGGTTCAATCGGTACACACGCATGTCAACAGCTCAATTTAAGGGGTATAGGTTCCTAAATAAATAATGAGACAGTTATCAGATCTATGCAACAAACTGTCAAAAATAATATTTATTTTTTGTTTCCACTCCACTTTTCGTTTACTCTGTTATATTTAAACTGTACTTTTCTTTTGCAGTTATTGCGCTTTAAATTCGCTCGTATCCTTGACAAGGGTCAATTATGCGCTTCAATTAAACTGTATTCAACACACAAATTAACAATTAAATATGGATTGATGTCTGGGACGCGAATCTGCGTCGTAACAACAACAAAAGAAAAAAAGGTAGAAAAAAAGCACAACGAGCATAAAAAAAACCACTTGAAACGGGCCAACAAGGGTGGCAATTGTTGCAGCAACAGGGGTAGCAATGATCCTCCTCAAGGATCTATCTCAGGCAGGGCACACAAAAATGTCAACAATAACAAACGGAAATTGAAATGACGGCGTAATAAGAAGCAACGCTTGATGAACATACATATATATATATATGTATATATAAATATATATAATTTACTGTTGCCAAGAGCCTGTAACTGTAAGCTTATAGCGGCACAATCAAAGCCCGAACTGTGGATACCTTGTGCGACTTGTGCGCCCAATTAAAAACCAACCAAATAAATTAACCAAACAATGTTGCAGTGCGATCTCATGTTGGTTTTGGTGCTCAATGGGTTTCTAAAATTCAGACACGTAACACTGCCAACATAAAAATTGACAAATCAAAAGTTAAAGCCACACACGCACACAGGTGTAGTTGAGGTGTTAGCCATTGATCGTCCCTTGTTGCTGGTCTGGTCTTAAGGAAGAGCCACTTGGGAATGGCTTGTACGCTTTATGGGTTTTGGGAGCGCTGTCTAAGCATTTCATGAATTTTTTTTTTTTTGAATTGGTTTTGATTTTGCAAGAACTTTTTTGTACTGTCGCACTTGCTCGCTCGAATTGACAACACGTTCGAGCCGGTGATTGTAATAAAAATGCCCAAGAATGTTGGCCAGACTTCTGCGTGGCCCATACTAAAGACTGGCATTAGCATTTAAAGCCACCGATTGCGTCATGGAATAAATGTAACTGTGAGTGTTTGAGTGTGAGTGTGAGTGTGAGAGTGAGTGTGAGTGTTACTGTTGGAGTACTCATGCATTCATTGCCAGAAACGCTAAAGGAAAAGGGCCAATAATGGATTTGACACGATAATGCAACCGCATTGGGTCTTGGGGCGACGTCATTAGCGGCCAATGTCTGGAGACGTGACGATCGCCGCCTCGACACCTTCTCCAACCTGCCCCCTGGGCTAGAACCGACTAGTGCCGACAGGTTCCTCCACGGCTGGTCCAAGTGAACCGGTTCGAACCAGTGACATTTCAATCATTTCAATGATAAATGATGATGTTTCAAATCAGACACGAGCATAAATACTAGTGAATATAGACAAATTATGCAGTTAGATATCCTTATGCATAAATCTTATCGAAATTATCTTATAAACATTTACTAGTAAACAATATTCTTTATTAATATCCTTTCTACTTTTACTTTACTTACTACTACTTAATTAGTTTGTCAACTTTTTTCAAACTGAATTGAAATAAAACAGAAATAATTGTAATTCTGTAAAGAAACATATTCAATGGAATAAGCTTTTGCATGGTCATAAATTATATAATTTAAAATTTATATTTAACTAACTTTAAGTTATGGTTTCTTTTATTTATTAATATTTATTTATTTTATTTTATTTATTTTTTATTTATGAATTGAAATAAAAATGTATAAAATTATAAGCATTCTAGCCGAATGCAACGACGCATGAATTTGCCGGCTTTATTTAATTGTGTACCTTCATCCCAAATGAGTTCGAACTGTTTCCAATTGAACGACGATTTGGGATTCTGTTCTCTGCATGTCAATACCAATTTGCGTTGCCATTAACCAACAACAACAACAACAACTGCGTTGAGTACTAAAGGAATCGGGCGGGCGCAGGCAACCAACCAACTTCGGGTTCTTTAACGACGACTCGCGAACGATGCGCGTCCGTTAACTGCGGCCCACCCCCAAAATGCTATTTTTAGCACAGTGCTGATGCCGCCTGCTCTGTCGCTGCTGCCGCAGCCTATGGCCGAGTGTGGACGCGCGGCTAACAACTGGTTCTATGGTGTAATGGTTAGCACTCTGGACTTTGAATCCAGCGATCCGAGTTCAAATCTCGGTAGAACCTGCCTGCGAAATTTCCCTTTTGCCTGCGCATTTTTTTGTGGGAATTATATTTATTTTATATTGTATTGGTTTTTTTTCAGTAAAAACTCTTTTTTGACAACTGATGTACAATTTTTCATATTTACTTCCGTTGCGTTATGTCAATTCTGGCCTGATTGACAAAATGGGCCTGTTCCAGATCAAAATTATGTTGACGAGATAGCACCCAATACTACCCAACTGCACTCTATGCTCTATTATCTGGTTAATCAAGTGATAAATTTATTTGCTTACCAGCCCCATACCCTGTTCGCCCTGCCCCTTACCTGTACTGATAACTATTTTTACCTTCGCATTCTTTCACGAATTTTGTCAGCTTAACCCTGAATTGTCCATTTTTTATCTGCAGTTTGATTGCTTAATACAGCTGCCTTGTGAGGACTTTTTTTGTTATGGATTCAATCTATATGATAAATTATGACCAAATGGCCATCAAACATGAAAATCGGATCAGTTTTGGCAAAGTTATGGCAGTTTGAAATATGGGGGTTTACATGTCCAAAATGTTGTCCAATTTTATTCCTATGGTAGTTGAACGTTTTAATCGGGTAATCAATTATTTATTTTGTTGATTAACGAATGAGATTTTATATCTTTTTATTTTAACAAAGATTCCACAATTTTTTTTCTGTTTTGTAAATCCATTTTAACTAACCGGTATATTATAAACCAGTCGTAATTTGGTTTAATCAATCTTATGATACTTTTGTTTCTTAAGTTGTTTATGTTATGGCAAAACTATTTGTTTGTTACCCATTTTTGTGCGTGTGTCCATTTTGGTTGGCAATAAGCATATTTTGGCATATTTAAAAATAGTTTAGGCCTAAACTGCGCAATAGTTCAGCCCTTCAATTGCCACAGAGCAATAAATTGGCGCTTGGCAACATGCCGTCTTTTGGCATAGAGAAAAGTAAAAGTTGGTTGGTTGGTTCTGCAAATGGTCGAAAACACCGGAAATGTTAACACACATTTCTTAAACTGGCCAACGGAGCATGGACGAACTTGTCGTTGCTCAATTAGCAAAATGCCTACGAGCTGCTTTTGCTGTTTAATAGTGAGGCCTCAATGGACATGGACATGGCCATCATTATTACTTACTGGTATTTGAAGTGTTTAGATAACAATGAAAAAAAAAAAAACACAAAAAACTGGAAAAACTAACAACACGCCAACAAGCAACAACAACAGACAGCAATCAACAACAGCCGAGAAACAAGCAACAACGTGGCCCAGGCGAAAATTGCCTACAACCTTTTTTGGTTAGGCCACTATCCCTGCCCAATGTGTACCCCCCCCCCCCCCCCCCCCCCCCGCCCCCCGGGGGGGACCACAACCCCCCCCCTCCCCCCTTCCCAACACTTAGCCCGTTACAATGTTCATTCATTTATAACGAATTTCAACATTGAAATGTTGAAAATTGTTAAGCAGCCTTGTCCGGATCATGGACCGGCCTGCCTGCGGACCAATTCTCCTCTATACTAAAAATAAGAAATACAATTTTGTTTGGCTCTTTTTTTTCTTCATTTATATATATGTATAATGTTTTTGTTGTGGCTTAAACAAATCATCTTCATTCATGTCGTCTGGCTGTCTGTCAGGGCAGCTGCTAACTAAAAGACATTAGTTCGTAACTTTATTAATGCTTTTGTGTTAATTGCCACAGCTAAAAACAATAAAAGATGTTTAAAAATACAACAACTGAAAGAACAACAACAACAACAACAGCATAGTCTTAAATCTTCGACACATAATGAAACTTCATGCGTGTGCCCGAGAATCGAGAATTGCCAGACAGCGTTGTTAGCTGATTCTTTCCAAAAAATAAATGAATGAGAATTATTAAATAGTCAATTCATTAGTAAATCTTGAATTGAAATTCCCAACAGTGAACTCTAAATTTCGACAATAAATGATGGAAAAGACTCTAAGATGAATCTTGTGTTTAATTAAAATCGTTTGCGAACTTAAAGATTGTTTTTTCCGCAGAACGAAATTGAACTCAAGTTCAACATAGGTTTATCAATAAAAAATAAAATAAATAAAATATTAAACAAAATCTGTTTTTTTTTTTCCTTTTAATATATATTTTTTTATTATTTTTCAGCATTAACTAATTATAATTCTGTTCACTTCCAGACAAATTTGAATTTAGTTGTAATTAGACAAAATTTATAATTAAGCATATCTAAAGGGTATTTGGTTTCTGTCTTGAAACATTTTGAAATCTGACAGCGTTGATTAATAGAGCCAAATTAGTTTTGAGTCAAAACTTTTGACACAACAATCGCAGAGAGACGTTCACAGCTAAAAGCACTTGGTAGCAGCCAGTTAGCTATGACTCTGCAAATTGGCCAAACTGCAAGCTGCCTACACACACACACACACACAGACACACACACATGAGTGAAAAAGAGATGGAGCAAAAAAAATCGATGCCGTCAACTGAGTGGGCCGAGCGGCCAACGGCCAACAGGCCAACTGCCGGCCGGCTAAAACCTATGACGATGACGCCATCTGGTGGGCACAAAATGTTGTCACTGATTCAACATTGGCTCTACCCCCCTCCCTACCGCCCTGCCGCCCAAGAGATCCCCATCGACTGCTGAGAGACGACGCATTTGGCAGCTGGCCTGTCTTTATTTGCCGGGCAGGTTTTTCCTTGGGAAAATGCATTAGCATGAATCATTCATGGCTAGCTGGCCATGCAGCCAAATAGCCAATTGCAATGCCCCCAATCCATTGGCCAGACCGAAATTCTATGATAATTTTTTTTTTTTTTTTGCTTTTTCAAGTGCTTTACTCGATTCCAACAAAGTTCAAGTGGCGCTGATGTCAAAATATTATTTTTGTACAGATACCCGTATGAATATAACAAATTCTAATTATACATTTTTTGTGCATGCCCGAATTTAGCAAATATTTTCAATAATTTTTTTTAATAAGAATATAAATATACGTAAATATATCATTATAAATTTTTTATTACAAAAAAGAAACTGAATATAATATTAAAAATATATGTTATTAATTCTTTAAGAAAATAAATATAAATAACTTTTAAAAACTGCATTTAGAAATCAAAAATGTATGTAACTTATTCTTTGATTTTGATTTTTTTAATAAAAACTATTGTTATGTTATGTATACAAAAAATGCTTAAAATATACTAAATGTCTAGAGTTAAGTTAATCGTGATTCTTGTAATTCAAATTTCTTTAGAAACTAAATAAATAAATTTTATTTTCAATACTTATGTAAGTAACAGAAAAAATATACCCTATAAGTATTGTGCAAAATCGAGATTTCAAGTGCAGAAAGTTACCTTTAAGCAGCGTCTGGCTAAAGTAATGTCATATATTCAAACATTTATTTGTTTATTTGGCCAAAACTACAAAACGCCTTTTCGTCGAAAAACTTAAGCTTACAAAAAACAAAAAATAAACAGATTCGTATTTGATATGCGACTCTGCACGTATCAAACATGGCCGCGGTACCTCGTACCTCTCGTACCTCTACCTCGTCCCTGGACATCCAACCCTTCCCCCACCCCTCCTCCCGCTGCTTAGTAGCAACTGTGCCGTCCCGTGTTTCTGTAATTCGCAAGCAATTAAAAGGCTGACACGCAACCGCTTGGCAACAAGCTCGAAAAAATTAGAAACTAAACATCAGAGACAGGAACTCAGAGCGGCAATTCACGTACTCACATATATGGGCCTGCCTCCGAATAAAACAACTTACAACGCACTCACACTTACACACAATCATGACCATACCCATACCCATGCCCAAACCCAAACTCAG
The DNA here is from genome assembly GCA_004143825.1 of Drosophila micromelanica. Lineage (NCBI taxonomy): Eukaryota > Metazoa > Arthropoda > Insecta > Diptera > Drosophilidae > Drosophila > Drosophila micromelanica. The sequence goes on from SCDY01001607.1 coordinate 28,400, forward strand.
ACTCAGACTCAGACTCAGACTGAGACTCGTAGTCGGTGTCCAAGTTAGAGACTTGCTCGGCTTCGATTGAAGCGCGTTTTTTTAGGCCTACATTTAATGTAATTATCAATGATTAATGAATTGCTATGGCAAACATTGATTTCAGTTCGAAACCGAAATCGAAACTGAACTGAACCGAAATCGAAATTGAAACTATAAACTAAAAACTAAATTGTATAAAACAAGTACCCGACTGAGCGATACACTGGCTGAAATTATCATTAATCTAGAATATAGAAATTTAGTAACTAAATATACCCTCTATGTGCTGGGCAAACAGTGTATAAGAAACCATGAACTACGCACAGAGCAACCTTGAATCGGTGAATCGGTTGAGCTGAAGCCTAATGATTCTCAGGTAGGTCGGGTCATATTAGCGACTGCCATATATACATACATTTTGAGAGCCCAAACAAACCGACCATAAAATTAACACAAATCTTCGCTCTAGATTAATTCTCGAATTTTCATACAATTTACAATTGTAGGCTTTTGGTTTTAGGTTTAGGGTTAGGGCATCGCTGCAATTAACATGGAAGGTGGCATTTTTGCTATTGACTCGATATTTCCAGGCAGGCCGTCTGGCCGAAGGCGGGCCTTCAAGTTGCCCCTAAAAGAATTGTTGGCCTAATGATTGTAAAAAAAAAAAAACAAAACGTTTTCTAGCTGCCACATTCAATTAACCAGCGTGTGAATAGGAGCACAGAGTGTGCCGCCTTTATTTTTTTGGTACGCCCATAAAACTAATGCGTCAATTTAGCCCCCCTCCCCTCCTCCACAGTTGAACCGAGTCCAGCTTCAGTTTCAATTTCCAGCTTTAGGCTGGTGGCGTCATTGTCAATCAGCTTCTGCCCAGCTGGAGGGCAACAACAATAACAACAACAACAAAATACAAAGAAGAAGCCAAAATAAAACATAAAATTTCAATTCGATAATATGAATTTCAAATATCGCAATCCCGAACAAACCCCCACACACTCCCGAGTAAAGCTTGGGTTAATGTAAAAGTTGTTCGATTTGTCAAAGCTAAAGCCACGATTATTAGTCTTTATTAGAGGTAGGCGCCACCCCCATCCCCCTCTCCTATAAACGCTCTGTCAACCAACACTAAAATTCTAAACACCAGAGGGCACTGTTTTTGTTGCTGTTTAGATTATCAGAAAGAAGGGAAGAAAACAAAAAAATTATTGTAATTATTGTTGTTCGTGGTGTATGTTAAATTCCCAAAAAGAAAAAACAAAAAATGTATTTATGTAAATACGCAAAAGCGAGCGATATAAAAGCCATAAAATGCCGCAAAATACATTTAAATAGATGCGTCGTACACGGCAGAAGGTAGCATAAATTATCGCAGCAAAAGGCAGCAGGCAGCGCCAAAGACGAAACACATGTAATAAAAACTCTATTAAAAATGCCACTTACACAATTAACAAAAGGCCCGCACTCTGCTTGCCCAGGTTCATGGAGGGCCACCGAGTAGATAGGCACGAATATATATCTATATATGTATATGTATGTATATACGTATATATAGGTACAAATGCGAGTAATAGAAAACAATATAACTATGTATCTGTATAGGAAAGCAAAAAGAATGTATCTGCGCAGTTAGATACGAATTCGGTACTGACTTGATTGACTTGCCACTGAATAAGCCCTCCTCAGTGCCCTTCTACAGTTCTATGAAGCAACAAACAAAAGCACAGGTAGGCAGTCGCACAGGCGACAAATTAGTCAGCATCAATAAAAACACATCTTCAACGCTTAACGGATGAAGTATATTCTTTAAGTAAAAACTGTTTTATAGTAAGATTTCTATCAAAGCAAATCAATAAATAAAAAAATTTTTAAAAAATTCGCTGCAAGGCTCGAACCTACAACTGTATGTCTCGCTGGCTATCTGGCTGCAAGCTTTAGTTACCCAAATTCTATTGAGCTTAAAACGGAACATTTTTACAAAACATTTATTTACCAAAATATTTTCTTTTTTTATTTAGAAGTCAAATATTATGTTCTATCAAATTGTTCGGCTTAAGATTTTTCAAAGTAATAATTAATTTTTAATAAACATATGGTTCGGTTCGATTCACAAATAAATAATAATGTAAAATTTATTAAAGAAAGTGTTGAATATATATACTTATTAAAAAAATTGTTTTTGCTTGGAACTTACATTTTTTTTTTATTTGTTCAGGCAGCAAACAGAATGCAGGATACCCTTTTATCTGTCTTTATTCTATTTTAACTATGACACCATTAATACATTCTATATTAAGTTAAAAAATATTTTTTTTCTTTTTGTAAAAGCTTTTAATCAGTTTTCAATTTGTTTCGTTGTGTTTTGTCGCCTGTGACGAAATAGCTTTGTACAATGTGTGAATATTAAAAGAATGTGCGTGTTAGAGGTGGCTGCAAATAGTAACGCGTAACATACGCAATTAAATTTATAAATATTTAAAACACCAATTTAAAAGCCCGACCCACACACAGATACTATTTAGATGTGTGTGTGTGAGTGTGCCAGCTGTAGAAGGCTTGGCTTCCAATTGTAGCTGGTCTCTTGTTTTGACTGCCTTTTACATGGCCAAAATCGAAAGGGGAAGTCGTCACCCATACAAACAATATTGAAATCCACAATGCGTATGAGAGAGGTTCTTTTTTATTGCTTTTGAATTTAATTTGATTTTATGCGACTTCATTTGGCTTCGCTTCGCCGGAATGTGCCCCAAACTGCCAAAATTGATATGACAGATTCAGTTTGCGGCCGGCCCATTGCCAGGCACCGAGGGGCCAATAAAGCCCTGAGCATGGCTTAATTATGTATGTATTAATACATAATAATACATCTGTATGTACATATGTTTGCGCGTGTTTCTGTACATATTTCGAAATGGGGTTTTTGTTTGGCATTATGGCCCGAAGGAAATTGAAAGTTACGTACAGAATTTAATTAGAGACGAGTCGTGTTAAAAGCCAGATTGATTGGCTGCGCTGCCTTAAGAAATATTACATGATCAATACCGACGATGGCATACCTTTGAATCATAGTTTCTTTAAATATTGACTTGGACATAGTTTTGACATAGTTCAAAATAATTTTGGATTGATTATATATTAAATTTTTAAAGTAAATATGAATAATTTCAGATAGTCTCAAACATAGAACATTTATCTTGTAGTTTGTATGGGGAGTTTCCTTTAATTTATGCAGCTTAAACATATCAAATTATTTTTTCTATTAATCGGCTTTTATATTCTGAGATGTATCTTTTTGGGTGGAAAGTTAAATAAGTCACCTTTAAGGTATAGATTGAAAATAAAATAACGCCTAAATTGCTTTGCATAATAAATGTAATATATAAATAAAAAAAAATAATAATATATATAAAAAAATAATAAAAATAAATGTAATATCTTATATATAAAAATAAAAATCAATAAATTTGTATTCCTATAATAATCCTTAATAAGGTTAATTTCAGTTGAGTTTGAAATGAGCGTCAAGTTATTGTCCAACCACTTTTCGTCTAAAATATGGCCTACAACTTTGTCGGGCGCAATTCCTGGAGCCGCCAGCATTACCATTAAGTCTCTCATTCAATTCTTGAACGAAACCCATTTCGTTCATTTATTATTATTTTTTTTTATTTTTCATTTTCGTTGGTTTTTGCTCAATGCAAAGTGCTCTTCATTCACAGAAGTCCACACTTGGCTCCGCTTGTGTTCAGCTTCAGCTGGAAGTTGACGTTCAGTTCAGGCTGAGGTTCAGTTTTTGGGGCCTTTCCCATAGCCGGCAACCGGCAACAACACTTTTTGCCGCTTTCGCATCAGCATTCGCCGTTGCCATCTTCGTATTATTTAGCAAATTAATAACCATAAAAATCTTAATGCCAGCGCTAAGAAACGAAATCTTAAGCTTGCCTGCTGAATTTCTTATGAAAAACGTTCGCGCAACCAACGAACAACCAAAAAAAAAATAAAATCCCAACAACGCACAAGAGACAACCGAGTAGGTTGAAAACACTACACTACACAAAAAAAATGAACAAAAAACCAAAATAAATACAGCAAAGGCAAAAAAAAGGGAAAAAAGATTAGCAGAAGTGCCGCCATTTAAATTTATTTACTTACGAGTGTGAACTTTATGCCCATGGCGTTCGACTGACCCCCCTCCCCGCCTCACTCCCCCCTTTGCTGGAACCAGCAACCGTTGTCAATGCCAAACGTGTGACGGTCCCCATGTCCCCATGTCCGAGACCTGAACTCGCGAGTCCCCGAATCGTTTCCTGCCCAAGATGCGCGTGAGCTCAACCTTTTTTTCCACATAAGCAACCAAGTGCAGCATTGGTGTGTGTGTGTGTGTGTGTGTGTGTGTGTGTGTGTGTGTGTGTGTGTGTGTGTGTGTGTGTGTGTAAAGTCTCAGGTACTCTGGCAATTTGCAACTATGAGACAAACTTAAGAATAAGTCACAAGTCTCAAAGTTTGCAGTGGAAACTTACCCCAAAACCGAATAGGTATTCATTTGGAAAAGATTTCTACAAATTTTTGGCTCCCGGTTGTCCACAGAGACCCAAACTATTCAGACTTTCAAAATTTATTGGCGGCGCTTCAAACGCGCATTCGTAAATTCGGTTCCATTTCCAATGCTTCAATAAATGAATACAACTTTGGCAGTGTGCCGCTGTTCCTCATTATCATCAACATCATTATTACGATCAGCAGCAGCATCTTCTTCGTTGGTTTCGTAATTTGATTCCAGTTAAAATGAAATGAAATCTTGTTACCCCAAAAAGCACAAATAAAAGTAAATTCAAAAAAGAAAACAAAAAACAATCAACAATCGCTCGCAATTTTTGCCATTTCCTTTTGAACTCGACGACAAGGCTTTTAACCCGGCTCCTGACCGAGTTCCCCTTTTCACACACTTTCCAAAAACTATTTTCAGCATATATTATTATAAATTTTGTTATTAGTTAGGCTTTTAACTTTTTTTTTGCATTTAAAAAACTACATAAATTGCGATTAAAACCAGCTTTTTCTACATTTATGTAAAATTTGATAAGTTCAATTCAATTTTAAATTTTTAAATATTTAAGTAGAGCTTAACAAATTTGCTAATTATTTTTATTTTAATTTTTTTGTTGTGTATTTATTACAAGCGTTATTTAAAAGTTTTCAAATATAAATAAAAAATATAAATATATAAATATTTATTTTACTTTTCATGTCAAATTACTTTTTTATTTTACTTTTTACTATTTTTACCATTTATTTTACTTTTCATGTCAAATTGCTTTTGTAATTTTTTTAATAAACATTATTTGGAAGTTAAAAAATATTTTGTACATTTTCACGCAATTTTTTTTGTAATTTCAATTCATTATGTAACTTTTATTTTAAAAAATCAAAAATAAAAATTCAACTGAAATATCTTTGACTAACATGAACTTTGACAGGCACATGATAAAAATTGGCTTGCACTTCTCAGGTGTCAAAGTTGGATTGGCAACAGTCCGAGCTGAGCACACCCTTTGTTGCATGTTGCATATTGCATAAGTATATGTGTATGTATATGTATGTATATTAGTAGCCCCCGGTGCGCCCTTCTCAATTCACAGCCACGCCCTCAGAGCAGCTGGCGCACGTGCTGCGAGGTATTTGGATGTGGTTTTCAGTTGTAGTTGTTGCTGCTGGTTGTTCGGTTGTTGGGTTGTTCAGTTGTTATTAAGTTGTCTTTTGTTGTCGGCATAATTTATGCGCCGACTCAGCCAACTAATTTTCATACGAAATGTTTGAAGTGGCATTGATTTGACAACACGCCATGAAAAAGAAACGGGCGAAAAAAAAAGAAACACACGCCCAACCGGATCGGAACAATTCGCATATATCTATATAAATAAATGTATGTATATGTGAATATGTTTAAATATATATATCGTTGGACCAACTAATTAATGAAATCTATATCAATATCTAATCCGTGCGATCATTGTTTATTGTTCATTAAAATCAGCTGCGCGCCTCATGCAAATTACTTAAATACCCTGTATTTAACAATACTTTGTATGCTGCACAAATGTTAAAATACTTCATGTCATATATATATTATATTCAATTTAAATATAATTGATAATATAAAGTTTTTTAGTAATAAACTTTAATCGATTTATATGTACAGAGTATCTTGTGGGCGAGCATTATTAGATTTTGTTTTGTTTTATGATTGTATTTTTTTTTTCTGTGGGCAAGTTGATACGCAAAATCATCTAAGGCAGCAAATTATGTTAATCTATTAGTTTGAGACGCTGCAAACCAGTTCAATGGAGTGTTTTTTGTTTTGTTTTGTTTTGTTTTTTTTTTACCGATAGCCGGCAACCTGTTGCCGTGTATATGCTAAGCGTATGCATTGACATTCCTTAATTTGCTTAATAATCGTCGCTGGCAACTGGCCTGGCAACAGAAAAGACCAAACACCAAATACCAAAATACCAAAATACCGATCACAAAAAACCACAAGATGAAAACTTTAAAAGTTGCCACATTAATGCTTAAAACAACAATCGAAATGTGCCTCACATCAATTTTTTTTTTTTTTTTGTATTTTTATTTTATATATTGTGTGAGTTATTTTTTTCTGTTTTATTTGGGCCATTACTGCGGCGAGATTCTGCGTACGACAATCGCATTGGCCACGCTCGGCAATCAGCTTGATGCCAAAGAATTGGCCGGTCGCTTGTTGGCCGGCACTTTGGTCATGGACAATTGGTCGCCAAAGCCAACTTAGCCGGGTGGGGCGGGGGGGGGGGCATGGGCACTGACAGTGTCAACAATCGGTCAACTAATTGTCGTCAGCGCACAAGTCATGTTGGCCACGTATGTTGTTGTTGTTGTTGTTTTGTTACTTGCGGCCATAACGAATCGCATCAGGCCCAAACATTTTTGATTATATTCTCCGCTTTGGCATTAAATCAAGTGGCAATTGTGCGAGTCACATATGTATCTATAGAGAGTTGCGACACACTTCCCCCTCCCCGTTGCCCGCTCCCGTTCCCTTTCCCGTTCCCGTTCCCGTTTCCCTGCTCTACATTTGATTGATTAATTGGCCATTTGACTAACGCCCCATTTGTTTGCTTTTCGCGCCTTTAACAGCCGCCAAAAAGCCGAAAATTGTGTTTAGCATTTTAAAGGCGAACAAAACAAACCTAGGCACACCACACACACACACCACACACACACCACACACATCCCCATCCATACATGAATAATATTATTCTCAATTTATTTCATAATACCAGATTTACACAAACTTACTTATTATGATTATTTATTTTTATATTCGGATAATTCGCACAAACATATTTTTTGTTTTATTCTTTTTCTTTTCTTTTCTTTTTCTTCTTAAAGCAAATAAATACTAGATAATAAACAAGACGGAGCTATTTTGATTGGATAGACGACAATAAAACACAATAGCAGATACGTTTAGCGATTACAAATTGTTAAATAATTTGTAATTTGATTAAATTTGAATTATAGCTTATAACTTTTATATATTATTCTAGCGTACAACCAAAAGTGTAATACCCTAAATGTAATAGATAAAAGAGTTAACTAAAATTTTAAATTAACGATTTTTTATTTTAATTAATTTATTTTTAATTAATTATAAGAAGGTCTCGAAAGCATTACGCATCTTGTAACAACAATTGTGCATAAAACTGATTTATTTATTTATAAGGCTTTCTCTCCCTAATTATAATGTAGATTGTAAGCCGGGTTTTTACTGAACCGGTTTGCACTTGAAACGAACAAAGTTGCGCAATACAATACAAATAAACACACACACACACACACACACACACACACACACACACACACACACACACACACACACACATTTTCGTATATTTGTAAATTGTTTAGTCTATTTTATTAAAGAAGAAGAGAACATAAATAACTGGTGTTTCAATTTACAAATTATAAAATTTATATGTCGTTAAAGTGACAGACCAAGGATCGAACCTTTGCACCACATATCTTATAGTGAATAATTGGTTCGCAACTGAACTCACGGAAATAAACAAATATTTATATTAAAATAGCTTAGAATAAAAATTAATACAATTACCCAGTTAGCTCTTTAAGTTATAGAAATATAGATTTTTCATCATTTATTTTTGATTAGAACATTTTGGCAACTAGAAAGTTTTCAATACACTTTATTATAGCAATTTTTGTATATAATATATATTTAGCAATTTTAATAATATATTTCTATTGAATACATTTGGGGGAAATTTCTATTAAATCTGATTTAATTAATTCACACCTTTCACACAGTTCACGCTCGCGATCGTGTCCGTCGCGTTTTGAAATCTGGTTTTATGTGAAACGGCTATCGGAATGGCAATGGTAACTGGATTGGAATCCCATTAACCATACAATACGTAGACGGAATTTAAAGATCATACCCCGCTGACTTAAAAGTGTCTTTCTGTATGTGTGTGTGTGTGTGTGCCTCCTTTTCGTGGTAACGTACTTATGTGTGTGTGTGTGTGGCACATGTGAATATGGGCCGGCGCTCTAAGTGGTTTTCTAACGAAGGATGCACAGGAATACAACAAGCGACTTAAAAAAACACAACAAAAAAACAACACTGAAAATGAAGATACTTCCACGAACTGAGCAACAAAAACAGCTCTTAATATACAACAAAAGAAAACAACACGAAATAAACAAAAAAAAAAAAAAACGGAAAAAAATTTTTGCAGAGAGCGAATCTTAAGTCAATGACTCCATTAAATGCGGTTTGCTGAATTTATTATGCGCTGCCAGGTTTCATTTGGCAACAGGTTGCAATGCTTCTCGCTCACTGACTGCAGCAGTCTGCCACCCGTCCGACGTCTGCCACAAGATGATGCATTCATCCACACATGCAGATACAGATACATTTGTATCTGAATGTACTATATGCGCATGTATATGCATATCCAGGCAATATATACATTATTGTGTGTGTATTAGCCATATTTTACGGTTCAGTCCTTGCAGAACTTTCCAATGATACTCGCAGCAGGCTTCTGTTAATCTATCGGCCCGTTAATCTTAAGCCCTTCAGTTGGCCTATTCTAAGCCATTGCTTACTTTCTTAGCCATGTTTCCGGTTAGCTTAATTTTGGCAATACAAATTTGCTCAGTAGGTAAAAACGAATTCAAATGAAATGCAACATTAGAAAATTCTATTGTTTTATTTAATTTCATTTTTATTTATTTCAATTGTTTGCGTGTAATTAATATGTTTTGTTATTATTAACTAATTGATTGCCAGCATAATATAATTTTATTAGAGTTAATTCCTTTACATACAATTTTATTAAATAATTGAGCTCACATTTTACACGCATGCATCATATTTTATAGCAAACTTTTTATAATTTTTTATTACAACTACTGCAATTGAAAGATGAGTGTTTTATAGCAAACCCAAATTGACCGACTATTAGATACCCTTTTAAGTGCTTACTAAGCAATACTTAAGTTTTGCATGATTTATAACATATGTTTTTGAAATGTCAGAATTAAAATTTAATTAAATATTATAAAAAATTATAAGAATTTAAAATTAACCACAAATTTATTTATCTTTAGTTATATTATTATTATTTTATTTACTTACTTGCTATGAAACTTTTTTAATGCCTACTTTCTTCAAAAATAATATTTTTGTTAATGATAATATTTATATGTAAACTTGTTTTTCATATATTTCGCATGAAATAATTGAAACTGCAAAAACGTGCGTGTTGTGTTTTCATAAAAAATAATGTTTAACAAGATATTACACTACACTTCACACACTTAAATTCTCACATATGTACAGTGGGCGCCATAATTCACGTCTAGCCTGTTTGCTAATATAACAAATTAACGCTTTAATTATTGACCCATGACCCAAGCTCGCACCGTAGCTTCTACAAATAAAAAATAAAACATAAACAAAAAGTAAATAATAAGAAGAAAACAGGGGAAAAAACGGTACAAATTGTATGCAAAATTTACTGTGTCAACATTTGTTGTCGCTTTCTGTGTGTGCTCTGTTTTGGTGATACTGCCACGGTGGGGCAGTTCCCGGGTGGCAGCTGAGCTATGGTGGGGGGTGGGGGAGGGAGGAGAAGGTGGTGCGAATGCGACTGCTTTCAACTTGAAGGCGCAATGCGTTGGGTCTATTTGTGGTAGATACACACACACACACACGGACACACACGCACACACACACATGCAGACAACACGCGCCTGGCTCGAGTGCATGTCATGGACATAGAATGAAACCGCGTTCTTCTACCTTAGACCTCCCAAACCCCCCCACCTCAGTATACCATCCAAAATTATATCGTCTCGATCGTGCGTCTGTTTTATTTCTGTGTGTGTGTGTGTGTGTTGTGTGTGTGGCTACTGCTGCCTTCATCGCCTCTGTCCCGGACCCGTGCCCTGCCCCTTTGGAGCTTTGTGTGTACGCGCTGTTGTTGTTGGTTCATTGCCCGCCAAAAATTTTGAAGGCCAAAATAATATGAGATTTTTTTTGTTTTGTGTCTTTTTTTTTTTGCGCGTTCTGTTTAGCTTCTGCTTCGTCTGCGCGCTGCTTTTGTATTTAATGTTGTTGTTGCTGCTGCTGCTGCTGTAGTCATTTCAGGTTTTCCCTTTCTGGCAATGTACTCGATTGGAGGTGTGTGTGTGTCTGTGTGTGGGGCTCAGCGGGGGGAGGAGGCGCTGAAGTGGGGTGAGAGCGGGCCGAAAGTTTAACATACTTGCGTTTGCCTTAGCTGCGTAGCTACTCTAAATGTAGAATACACACACTCACACACACACACACACACACACACACACACACACACACACACACACATCGGTATCTGTATCTGCTCGAGTATCTTTTTATCCGCACTGTGGAAGCCTGTATCTGTATCTGTATCACGTCTCTGTCGTCGCAATTTACGCACTTTTTTTTGATTTTTCGTATACCCTGCACACTTTCAAAACAGCTTGAAAAAAATTTGGCAGAATAGGGTATTCACCATCCCAACAAATTTTATACTGTGTATAGATTCTTTATGAGTCTAAATTGTCGAGTTCATCTTTTGTTTTTTGTCTGTTCATATATCAGCCAAGTTCACGTATACTATATAGAACCCCGATTTTATATACTCAAATCGAAGTTTTAAATATCTTAGAAAAGTAACTTGTATAGAACCTACAAAAATATATTTATATTTTTATGCCCTGCTAACAATGGGTAAAGCGGGTATAATGGTTTCCTGCAATTATATGGCCGCAAAATATACATTATATATTCTTAATCAGGATCAATATAAATATCAAATGTCGACTTGAATATCCGACTACAAGAGCTAAAGAGTTGACGTTTCTCGATAACTCCAACTGATTTCTTATTATCGATCTTTAAAATATTGAAATGTAACTTATAAAGTCTTGTGTTTTGGTTTCTACCGATATTTTTATGCACTTTTAATGTGCTGCAAATTGAAAGTTATTAAAGAATAAAAATGAATGGAATAGAGTATTTCCTGGTCGGACACACCTGACTAGAAAACTCTTGTTATTTATTTATGTTTTTTTTGTGATTCTGTTGGCGCTGAAGTTCCCAGAACCCGTCTTTATGCGTGCCTGTTATTTTAAATGTGTGTTTTTTTTTATTTCAAGAATTTCAGCTTAAGCACTCACACACACACATACACACACTTACGCACACAGTGAGAGTTGTCGAGTGAATGGGGCTCCTTGCCGCGCATTGAATAGCTTTCGGCTTTTGTGTGGACGCCTCGTTCAAATGGAAACTACTTTGGGGCCCACTTGAGGAAACGGCATAAGTTTTGCCATTTTGCTGATTTAGCAGAAATCAACGAAACCTCAAATCATCGATCGACAGCCAGCTTCCACTTCAGAGATCAGTTAATAGAGCTGATAAATAATAGATACAATTTCGGCAGCTGACCGAAACAATAAAAAAATCAAGTGAGTAGACTCAAACCAGGAACGTCCGACTAGGAGATACCCTGCACACTGAGATCTGTCTAATCATTTCAATTACTGTTTGCATTCCTGCATGCTAATATGTATGATCGTTATTGAACTACAGGACTTGTAGGTGTAAAAAAACGATAAATATCGATAATAAGAAAACGAAAAGAGTTATCGATCATAAGAATTAAACTTGATCTGCGTATATACGAACTAAAAGAGTTCAAGATCAGCTTTCTAGCTTTTATAGTTTCTGAAATCGATGCGACGTGTCTCATAAAGACAGACAGACAGACAGTGATGCTGATCAAGAATATATATATTTTATGGGGCCTTTTTGGCCTGTTACACACATTTGAACAAAACCAATGTACCCTTTTTACCCGTTTTCAATGGGTTCAGGGTATAAAAACAAAAGAAGAACAATAAACGCAAAATTGTCGAATCAGGGGTGTCCGACTCGCAGTTACCCTGTACCCAGCTCAAAGATATCATGAAATATTTGTGTATAAATACATATATACAAAATATTCTATAGATAGCGATCTTATCATATCAAAGTGCAAAATATAATACTTACAACAAAATAAAACATCTATAAAACTATATGATAACCACATATACATGTATATGCTGATATTTAAAAGGGTACCAAAAGTCTATGTAGATAACTTTGAAACGCACTCAATTTACGCTTTATGTGGAGTTCAGTGTCAAGAAACGTTCAAGTATGTGTACAAACATGCGTATATGTGTCTAATTATATGGTAATACTGGCATACAAATGTACATATAAATTACTCTTATTACAGAAAGACGCCAACACTCTCAAGCGACCGATCGACTGCCCTCCCGTGGATCTCTATTACGCCATCGTCATATTACGTATACGCAATGTTAATGAGTTAGTCACTGAGCATTGGCTAGGGTCCACATAGTACACAAGAAGTACCTACTGGGTCAATATACCTTTATCTAACAAATATATAAAATGCTCGAATTTGAATTTTGGCATATATTATATACACATATACAATATATGATTATAATTCAAACTCAATGCAGTCATCCGCGCGTTGATCTCATCCCAGTCTCCCTTACAGCCAATTGAGCACATATAGCTCATATATACAAATATATATTTACACAGATATGAACCAATTAAACATTCAGTGATATTCACCAGCTGATTCATCATGTTCAACAGTACTATATGAGTTCACTCAAGACGAATCTTTTCTAACTTGAGCCACTTGCATGACAAATTTTAAATGTTATAGCCAGTGTTATTTCTGTCTCGGCAGTTGTTTAAATTTAGGACAACGTTTCGACCGATAGACATAAATTTTTAATTGCGATTCGATAGCAAACTTAATAGTCTAAATTAGCGATGTTAATCCAAAATGAACATCGATTTAATACATTTTATTAGAATATTGTGTTGATAATGCGTCGTTATATCGAACAAAAGACAATCAAACCAAATTTGAACGTTAACATTGGTAATTAAATGTTTTTTTTTTTTGTTTTTTTGACATCATTAATACAAACGGATAGTTTAATCGACTATTTTTTAATGACCAAAAATATCAGATCACTAAATTCATGAGAATCGCATAGAAGGGCATAAATTGCCTTGCCAGCTACAGAAAACATTTTCTTCAATATCTTCTGCAGGACAAAAAATTGCCATGGAATATTAGAGAAATAGAGAGAGAGAGACAGAGAGAGAGAGAGATATATACCCGATATTGGAACTATCAATAATGTGTATTCTTAATGATCTCAACTAGTTGGATTTTTATAATTTAAAAAAGTGAATTCATTTATATCTCGAGATATCAATTTCATCTAAACACATGTGTGTTGTCTTAATGTTTGTATCTATTTATTGGCATAATTAGTTGCTTAGTTTTAATGTCAGATGAGCCTATTCGTCAGAGTCAAAACAAGATCAATCGGCACAGCTTACTATATTACTATATACATATATATTGCTGAAAGTGAAAATAAAATGTGTTGTCTTTCAATATCGCTACACAAAATCTGTTTTATTTCATGTTTGTTTCAACAACTTAAGAGGTTCTATAAAAAAACGACAAACTTCATTTGATTAATAAGCACTTATTTTGAGATTTCTGGCTTGAAAACAAAAACAATAAACCAAAAGAAAACAAAATATGATTCAATTTAAACAAAAATTTCAAATCCGTATCACATCATTTGCTCTTTTTGTTACAATGAATAATTATAAAAAAAAAGAATCTAATCAGAATCATGTGTGCCCCAAGCTTGCGCAAATGCTGAGTGCCTAGTGTAAGGCCCATTCATAAAATTTATTATAATACAAACACACACACAGACAAGTATGGATCATCTAAACATCAAATAATTGTCATAATCATCATTGTATTTCGCATTTCTTGTTCAAATTCAAATTACGTAAATTGATCTGTCGCTGATAGATTATCAACGGGCCCCGCCGGCCTATGGACCTGTCATTTTAGCTGGGACCTTAAACCGGTAGGCAGACAGCCTAGCCAGCCCTGCCAGCACCACCCACCCCATCCCCTAAATTGTGGTCTCATCTCGCCCAGCGTTTATTTTGATTTCCATTTCGGATTTTGGGCCTCTTGGCAACGACAAGCGTCGAAAACGGCGGCAACTTGTTTCTTTGTATAATTTATACGCTTTTTATTTTGATTTGTACGTTTGGCCTTCTTGAGGCACGCACACACACACACACACACACACAAGGCAAACGCACGTGTGGCTAGTTTTGTATACCCTGTAGATGGAATGTAAAAAGGCACGCCTAGTTGTTACTGATTGTTAATCATATTTGGGCTGTCTACAAAATAAAATTAACATTTTTTTTTTTTTGTATTTCTATTGCTTGCATAATTTTATTTTTTTACACACATTTGAAATAAAAAACGTGATTGCTTAAAACTATAATAAAAAAAATGTTAAATTATTAATATAGCTCGAGTTTTGTTTTTAGATTTTTTTATGAATAATATGGAAATTTACATTTTTCCAACATATCGATATCTAATAGTCGAATAACTGCAGTTAATTTTATATACTTGTTTATTATGGCTTTCAAGCTTTCAGTAAAGAACCGAGTTCTATTTGTCTTTATTTTGGTTTTTAGCGTTTTTTACATACGCGATTCGGTGCCAGTTTAAATCCATCTCTTTACTTTTATTTTTTTGTTGTCTTGTTTGTTTTGAGGCGCGCTTTTCCATGCCCAAACAATTATCGTGCTTTTCCCTTTTCCCTTTTTTCTTTCAGTTCTCGCTTTTATTTTGATTTTGATGTTCGAGTTGGCTCAGCTGATAAGTTGGGTCTGGTTGGGTCTCCACTGTTCTGGCCAGAGTTTCTATACTCGTTCACAAAGCGAATAGAGTATATTGGGTTTGTGCTAGAGCTAAATAAACTCTTAAATATATACAGCTCAGTTGTAATATTGTTGATCATTTTCTTGATACTTATTTTATTTTAAACACAAAAAATTTTAACATGTACACAAAGTTTTTTTTAAATTAATTTTATTTACATTATAAACATAGAAGGTAAAATAAATAAAAACAAAAAAAAAAGCTCGACAATGATATGGAAAAAAAAGGCTTTTAATCACAGGACATTGTATTACACTTAAAAAAATTCTGTTTACTTATTAAACTGCACATTTATTACAAATAATAAAAAAAATACAAACTAATAAATTATTGCTGATGATCAATCGATTTTGGGAACAATTTATAGCTAAAATCAGTCAAATATCGTGCTCAAAATTACTAAAATTGTTTACTAAAAAACTATTCAAATTTTAGACCATTTTCAACTGTTTCAAAACTGATTTAATGCCCTGAAAGGGTATTGGGCAGTCGTTTACATTCGACTGCAATTTTCTTACTTGTTTTTCATGTCTTGGTTCTTGGGTGTTGGGTCAATGGGACAATAAAAATGACCATAATTATGTTTACAATGAGTGAATGTGTATATGCATGTGTATCTGTGTGTGTATGTGTGTGTTTGTGTTTGTGTTTGTGTTTGTGTGTGTCAACCGAATGCAGACTCGTATGAGAGGCCATCATGATGAAGTCCGGGCTACAGACAATTAAACGGCGCTTGGAAACGCTTTGGAGCGCGACTTGATTTGGTTTAACGCTCAGCCTCAAATTGAAGGGGTCTGTTTCGTGCTTATTTCAGTTAGTTATTAATTCATTCATTCACTCAATCATTCATTCATGTTCACAGCTGCCTTAACAAGTTTCACACACACACACACACACACACACACTCCAACTAGTTGTTGTTGTTTTTGTTGTGGGTGATTTTCGTTTAATTATAAACGAATAGATGCAAAGCCCACAGCTTACGCCCACCACAGTAGGCGCTGCCTATGTGGATCATTAACTTTGCAGCTCCTTTTATGAGTCTCCCCCTTTGTTTGTTTGTTTGTTTGTTTGTTTTTGTTTCCCCTCCCGAAATAGTAAACATTCACTTCACTACTATGGCTACTGATTCTCATTCATAAATTTTAAAACTCTGCGTGGGCGTGACCCATAAAATCTCTCTAGGCAGCAACTGCAGCCGGTTTTTAAAATCTGTTCGATATGCCCAGTTTTGGGTTTTCGTAAAGCAATTTGTCAATTTAATTTGATTTAACACACACAAACACACACACTCACAGACACATACTATTCTTAATCAATTTTCGCTTAGACACAATTCAATCATATTTGTATGCAAACTTGGCCACACTGGCTGGCAGTGTCTACACATTGTATTCCCATTCATAAATCAAAAACAATTCAAATGCTTTGGCGTTCAATATTCAAATGCGACGCACGGGACGCAGTCGCAGTTGCCACAGTCAATTTTACGTACATTGGCCCCCGGTACGGCTGGCAATTGAAAGGCCTATTTGCACAAATACACATGCACATGGCCACAAATGGCCAACAACTTCAGGCCACATTTGGCGCTGGCTTTTTGGCCTTTCCGTTTCGCGTTTACTGTGTGTAGTTGGTGCCAAATTATTTGCCCCCACAAATGTAACACAAATCACACACACACACAAGCACAGGTGCCTAATCATGTGTGTGTGTGTGTGTGTGTGTGTGTGTGTGTGTGTGTGTGTGTGTGTGTGTGTGTGTGTGTGTGTGTGTGTGCTGACAGCACCCACAACCGCTGTGTGGGCGTGGGCGTCCCTAAACGGCGCCATCTCAGACTATCTCAGCCTATCTAGACCCATTAAAAGCTGCCTAAACAGGCTAAAATAAAACTGTGCACTTGTGAATTACAGACACAACGAATATCGACATTGAATTACATAAAATATTTATGTTTATTTATTAATAACGAAAATCGATATTTTCACAAAAATAATTATAGTAATTATTAATTTTATGATTCTTATTAAAAGTTGATGTTATCTGATCGATAAAATATATTTATCAACCTGAATTTTTTAAGTGAAATACATAAAGTTAGTTCAGACAGCTTTAAGATCGATAAATCGATAAGAAAGCCAACATTAACCAAAATTTTACAGATTTACAATTTCGACAAATAATATTGAAGCTGTTTTTTCAACTGTGTACAATTCTTGCGTATTATATTATTATTTATTATTATTAGAATACTATTATTGTTAATTATAATTATTGGCTTATATATCCTCAAACTGGCTGAATACCTCGGAAACAGAAGTCTTATCACTTTCTAACTGTCTAACCAATCATTTGCATAATTATATCTGTAGCCTTACATGTACATATTGTTCTGCCTCTTCTTTTATTTCTAACACGTTTTAACACTTGACACTTGGCTCACAAATTGGCTCAGAACAGCACACATACATAGTATATTTTTAGTAGAAGTTTGTTTTTGTTGTTGGCAGAGATTCTGGCTAAATGTTAGTAAGCTGAGCAATGGAAAGGCATTCATGAAATTCCAAAGATTGAATAAGTCTATAGTTAATAAGCAAATGATCGGAAATGCCTGGCCATATAAGTCAATTTCCACGAATACCTGCCCCATTGGGCAAGATCCACGACTCACGAACGTCTGGCGCTTATTTAATTACACCTGTTCAGTTTATTAGACCTAGTTGAACTGTCTCTGGGTAACTGGAAAAAATGTTAAGAATTCGAGAATTCCAGTCCAAAATTAATTGCAACTGGTTCCGTTATAAAATATTGACACCTTTGTCCAGTGTATTATTTTCAATTGCAACAAGAATGCGGCATGCCCGGACCCATAATTATAACAGATATAGTGTATTCATTAGCTTACCTAGTTCCCATAAATAATATTATGCTAATGGAAATATACAAAAATAT
Organism: Drosophila micromelanica; assembly: GCA_004143825.1. Classification (NCBI taxonomy): domain Eukaryota; kingdom Metazoa; phylum Arthropoda; class Insecta; order Diptera; family Drosophilidae; genus Drosophila; species Drosophila micromelanica. The sequence goes on from SCDY01001607.1 coordinate 46,831, forward strand.
TTGGAGACAAAAGATTTTTTTTATTAATATTTAATAATATTCAAGTCAATATTTAATAATATTTCAAGTTTTAGACAAAGTTATGATTACATATACAATAGCTAACTTGCGAGACATGTTTGATCTGCGCAGCAAACACTATTGATTATCGAAGTTGGTCGATCATAAAAAATTAACCACTTTCAAATCCGTCAAGGGCAACGATAGCACAGTGAAATTTTGTTCAGTTCAGTTATTTAGTGCGCCATCGATTGCGCAAATGGCAATCGACTTATCGCCAACTAACTCAGGGCTTAGTTTCTAATACTGTTTTACCAAGTGAATAGGGCATATTGGGTTTCTGGACATTCAAATATTATCGTCAGATGCAAGATTATTATATTAAAATAAAAAAAATATTGATAACATCTATATATATCGCTAACAGTTCTAATGCAATGCAATCTAATACAATTCAAAAATTACAAATCTCTCTTTACCAAAATTGTAAAGCTAGAAGTTGCAAGATTTGGTCAACAGTTTTTTGATAAGCTTCACAAATTATAAAAATCGATGTTTTTCAGAATAAATAATGTTCAGTTATACTTAAAAGCGTTTCTTCGGCTTTTATCTTACAGTATTGCGCAGTCGGTTATGCCCGACTAGAACGTTCTTAGTTGTTTCTTTGATGAAACTTGCCCCAAAAATGCGTCGCAAATTATTTTCGCAGTGTATCGGCTTATTTATATGTACATATAGACACACACACACATATATATATATATATATATATTTGTATAAACAGTTGATTTTTGTTTAGCAGAGCCAACAATAATCATAACAAATTGCGTTCTAGTCGCTCCGGTTTTAAATGCGTTTTTCAATTATCGTGTGCGTTTCAGCCGTGCCGCAGACACCTGTTGCGGGCCCCGTCAAATGGGCTTAAATAGTTTTTAATCAACTGGCCAAGTGCAGTCAGTCACAATGACAGCCACGACCGGTGGCTGGCCACTGGCGACCAAAATGGTGGTCAATTGTGGTTGATGCGCTCATGGCTCGTACCTTCGTTCATTCTGGATACGCGCCGTTGACCGGGCCACGGGCCACGCGCTACGCATATTGAACAACTTCCGTTCTGTGTCCGTCCGCTGGCGTTTAATTGCCGAGTTGGCCCAATGCAAATAACACTTTGGCTAATTACCAATGGCCAGACACAAGTGCCTCCACACATACATACATACACACAAACTCTGTGCATTTATATATATGTATTTGTACATATGAAGGAAGCATCTCGGATCCCGTCAAGCGTACATATTCTTGATCAGGTTTGATTTTTGGAATATACCCATATCATAAGCGGAGCAAACTTATCATTTCTTTCCATATATACTGGCTGTATATCGATAAATATCGATTTTAGTCTTAAAATATTGTATAATATATATGAAAACTTCAATGTCCAAAATATATTCTTATATCTCTTGCTAGTTGAACTAGTGCTGCATATCGATAACACATTGAATTTCATAATAATAAAATCAAAAGTAAATCGATTATAAAAGTAAATTTTTCGAAAAGAAAATGAAGGGAATGTAATGTAATATTTTTCAATAAAATGTATTAGATTTAAAATTTTAAATTAATTTTAGAACTATAGTCTCAAATTTTGCAAAAAGATTACCATCACTAAAAATCGATTTAAAAAAATGTTTACAAAATTCGATATTTTACCAAAGTTGCAGTTTTCTGACTGTTTTAAGTTATTTTTAAAGTGTGAACGAGTATACCCGGCTGGAAGGCTCTAGCTTGTTTTTGCTCGATTTATTTATTGGCCACATCAATCGCTTGTACGGTCTTTGGCTGTGAACTACCTGAAGAGATCATTCAGTTAGCGAACCGATTTGGGCCATGTTTTTAACTCTGCTGCTGCTGCTTTTGCTGGCTGTGACATTTTGTCAATGTCATGCTGGATAATTGTTGTCACTCATTCTATGCCGAATACCTAGGCAATTTATATTTATATTTCTTAAAATTTTCCCAAGCCCCGACACACACACACGCATACATTCACACATACATACACACACTCTTACCTGTTGCCATTCATCTCTTTAAAAATTGAAGCGCTCAGCATATTCCAAGAATCTGTCTTAAGCAGCTAACTGAGCTACCTGCCGAATTTGCCATCTACTCGGCTCCCCAAATTACGGAATTTAGCATTAAGTGGCTGCCGAAGTGGCGGCCATTATCTTATCAGCAGCCATTGGCAGCGCCAATTAGATCCCCCTCGCTTCGCAAAAAAAAAAAACAAATACATGTATAAAAATAAATATCAAACAAGTGAGAAGGCTCTAGTTGGGGCCGCTCGACTAGGAGATACCCTAAACCCTGCGATCTGGCTCCATAAACATTTCAGCTCGTTTATACATACATACACAAATTCACACATATACACACACACACCCACACACATACAAATGCACGACGCACTCTTTTTACTCGGTGCGCGTGCCCCCAGTACAGAAACGAAAT
>SCDY01001608.1:0-25938 GCA_004143825.1 Drosophila micromelanica
AAAAAAAACAAAACAAAGAAGGAAGAAACAAAAGCAACAAGAACAACTGGGAAGGGGGACAGATGGTGAAAAAAAAAACAGCAAAGGAGATAGCTTTATAAATAAATGCCAGGCACACATAAGTCCCAACACGCACGCACACAGAAAGGGGGGGATGGGGGGCGGAGGGCGGGGCGGTATGAGAAACCACCAAAGGAATAACAAGAACAACAACCAGTGCTGAGAGCAATGCGTGCAGTAAATAAACTAATGCGGCTACTTGTTAAGCAAAGTGCCGTCATCTATTAAACAATGTGAGACCCAACGACCCCCAGTCGGACTCGAACCCCGCCAACATCCTGCCGATGAACTAAATGACGAACTGAACTGAACTCAACTCAACTTGGCCAAAATGACAATGGAAATGTGAAAGGAAATGGGCAAAAAGTAGCTGGCCATCTGAGAAAAGCACAAAGGGGGGAGGGGAAAGGATATTTGTTTCCTCTCTTGACTGCTGCTGCTGCAGTTCAGAGTGGCTATACCCTGTATTCATTGAATATGCTAGAAATGGGGAGAGACTATAAATACACATATAAAAATTCAGTATTTAAATATTTAAAAACATAAGATTTGCGACGATTTTAGATATTTGAAATTTAAAGCAAACAAAAAGTTAATTCCTAAAACAAAAAATAAAATAAATAAATGAACATTATTATTGTTGTTTCTTGAACATATTAAATTTACGTCGATAGTATAGTATAACAGGGTATCTCTAAGAAGAGAGGTTTTTCTTTTTTTTTTTTTGTTGTTGTTGTTGTTGTTAGTTGTAAGCGCCTGTTGACACAAAAATTCGCCATGTTTCCGGCGACTGCGTCGCATGTGTGACAAATGTCTGAAATTCTTCGTGTTCTCTTCTTCGTCTTCTTTTTGCTGAGTTCCTTTTTTATTATTATATATTTTATTTTTGTTTTCTTTCCTTGTCCCCAGCTATGTCGTGTGACTCATTAGGAGCAGCTGGCCCCGCCCCCTCCCACCTCACCTCATCCAGGGAAGAACGCACACATATTTATTCAAGTCCATTTTCGTATTTTTTGTGCTTTGCTTCGGATGAAAGCTGCTTAAACGTGTAATGGCTAGCAAAAATCATGACCAAAATAGAGATGACAGCGTTCCAGGCCAACTGTCGCTAGCTAATGATGGCCAACATACAAAAGGGGGGGGGGGGGGGGGGGGGGGGGGGGCGTATTTTCAATTTCATGCTTAAGCCGGCTTAGCGCGGAACGGGCAGGGTGAACGCACAAAAAGGAGGCCTGCCTCGATATTAGTTTGTGCTTTGTCATTTTATTGAAGCAACAAAAATGATAATTTCGTCAATACAATGTCCTGCGGCCGCCAGGATACAGCTGCCTTTCGTTGTGTGACGAAGGAAACCCACAAAAATTCATTGAATTCGCATGAATTTCAATTTGGGGCTGCTGACAGGCTTTGCACTGCGCTACTAGTTAATGATCAGAAGGATTTGCCAGGACTATATACAATGTAAATATGCGCCACATATCCCCTCTCAGTCTGTACCCCTCCCCGCACCCCACAGCTGTGCCGTTGCCTCCAGTTATTGATACTTTGTGATTGCCTTTGGTTATTTAACTTTAACGTTAGACATGTGATATCCGGCTCTGTGTGCAGCTCCTGTCAGGGTTGGCTCTTTACCTATATTTTTTTTGCGGCTCGTTTTCGTCCATTAGCGCTCCCACCATGGCCGGGCTGGTGCCACGCCCACGCGCCACACGCTTGTTTGCCATTGTTGAGTAATTGGATTAGATTACTTCTGCTGCTACCTGCCGTGTCCTGTGGCGCCACTGCTCCTGTCTCCTGTTGGTACATTTTCGTGCTTGCCACGACCCCGCCCCCCTCCTGTCATGCGTGATTGATGGCAGCTTGTCAATATGTTTTCGCTTTTTTTTCTTCTGCCCCTCTACTTTTTTCTAACGCTTTTGTCAGCTGCGGTTTTTTTACTGCTTCCAAGTTTTTTGCGTTTTTTCTATTTTTTATTTGTTATTAAATTTACTTTTAATGGCCACGCGCCTGCAGCAGCCAAATGTATCCTGGCATATCAGACACTTTTTGGTAGCCGCGAGGTGTCCTTTATACTGTTCAGCTATCATAATTTTCTGCAGCGTATCTGCAAGGCTATTAAATTCGCATAAAATTCGTATTTTCCCACGCAACTTTGACACCTAAACCTCCCCCCTCCCCCGCAACATGCTGCAACCAATGGAAAGTCATAAAAATTTATGACTGCAATAATCTGGCTTTTGCAGCACAGGGAGGCAGCAGGCTGCCATTAAATTGACATGAAGTTATGAAATGAAATCGCATCCACAAAAAATTGAAGTCAATTTTGGCGAAAGGCAGCCAACGAACGAACAACGCGGCGTATACGCAACGCATAATTTTTATTTTTTGGGAGCTAAGCGTTATTTTAAGACGCCTGTTTTAAACTGATTGACAGCGTGCAGATAAGCGCGAATTTCGCTGCGAAATGATTATGACAAAATCGATAAGAGCCACAGTGAAACAACAGCAACGAAAACAAGTTCAAGTTGGAAACTTGGCAAGGCTTTTGTTAAGCTATCTGGCCACGTTATCAGGTTGCCGAGTCTAATTTACTTGGTCCTAAAGAAAAACAATGCCTTTCATATTGGCCCAGTTCCAAATAGTTGTAGTTTTGCATGGCCATTTATCTGGCCCAATGAGTGTATCAGTGTGTGTGTGTGTGTGGATAGCATCATAATGAGAGCTTTACACGCCATGTGCCATAAACCAAGTTGCGCCAAGCTGCTCTCAACGCATGGCGCATCGCCTGCGTCGAACGCATAAATTTCAAGGACGCGACTTTCGCCCAGCGGCAGGCTGGCAACCAACTGGCAACAGCCGTGACTGGAGCCGCGTTCCGTTGCGCACGAGGAACGGCCAGAGAATCAACATAAACAAGAAACTCCCGCAGTAGCGGGCGAAATGTGCCAAGCGCGAGAAATAAATTGACAGCCTGAAGGTATGCAACGCTTTTTGCGCCGCCAGTTTGACCTACATGTGTAATGGTGGGCGCAAGTGTGGGCGGCAGGATACTCCTAAGGAGGGCGGGGGCCTAGCAGACCAAGTTTAGTTGAGTTGAGTTGAGTTCTGAACGCGTCTTTGTTGAGTGTTCAACCAACTGCCAAATAATGTAAAGAAGACTTTAAAGCAAGTTTAAGACAAAAACAAAAAACTTTAAATAAAACTTTCTTAAAATATAGATTAACGAACAATCAGAAAATAACTAAAAAAATATATTCTAAAAGCTGTTGCTTTTTTTCTTATTGCAAATTTTACCAAACACTCATTTCATCCATTTCACGCTGTTGGTAAAATTTCAACTCCAATCAGGAGGATTATTTTCACAAATTTTCACGTTCACGTTCCAAATTTGGCATTTAACACTCATTTTCCATGACTTTGAATTCGATTAAATGAAAATTGAACATTTGCTCATGCAATCCTTAACTTTTTTGAAAACCACGTAGCACAATGAAAATAAATACATTATTTGCCAATAACAGAAAAAATTAAAACATTGTTTCATTATGAAAAACCTGTTATTTTAACAGTATTAAGTTGATATTAAAGGCCAAACTGCAAATTTGCCAAATATATACATGTAAATATATTCAATGTCCGTTAACCATTGTTTCTTCAATTTTCGTAAATAATTAATGATAATTTAACAAAAATCTCTGGCCTTTTACACACAGACACACACACCCACACATAGATCAGTTTGCACTTTGCACACTTCGCATATCGCAAATGTCATTAATTGCACATGCATGAATCTTTGATGCACTCGAATGTAAAAATCAATTAAACGTGAAATGTGTAAAATACACAACAGGCCTGCAACAGCAGCAAAAATAAACAACAATTACTATTTTAATAAAAAAACATTTATCTTTACACTTTGCATTTTTTTTTGTTTGTTGTTGTTTGTTGTTACACTCATTCAGGAAGTGAAAAGAGTATATTGTGTTTGTGCCATGTCCGTCTTGACTGCAATATTTTTCGACTCTAGAGAGACATGATATTTTGGATATATACTTGTGGTGACCCGTGTTATGTCAAAACTGAAGCGATTTTCATGATGATTTTTGTCATTTTGTGTCATATAGTTTGGCTCTACATTCAAAATATATTCATTTTTGAAAAATATTTTTGTTTTTAAATTTTTTGGTCAAAAATCATGTACTCTCCCTATACATTTTCGAAAAAAAAATTTTATTCAAAATTTAAAATTGCGAATTTTTGTTTTTAATCGATTGTATTTGTCATAATTAGCATAAGAAACAACATTTAACCCGATTTTGAGGTGCTAAATTTTTTGGTAAAAAATCATGTCAAAATCGACAAAAATTTTGACATATAAAGCTCTTGGATCCATGGCTCCCATATTTCAAACTTCCACAACTTTGTCAAAACTGAACCGATTTTCATGTTTGATGGCATTTTTGTCATGATTTGTCCTATAAATTGATTCTACATTCAAAATATATCCATTTTTAAAAATAAAATTTTTTGAAATTTTTTGACAAAAATCGTGTACTCTCCCCTTGTGCATTTTCAAAAAAAAAAAAATTTTCAAAATTTAGAATTGCGAATTTTTGTTTTTAATCGATTGCAATCGTCATAATTACTATAAAAAACAACATTAAAGTCGATTCTCAGGGGGTCAAATTTTTGGTCAAAAATCATGCCAAAATCGACAAAAATGTTGACATACAAAGCTCTTGGATCCATGGCTCCCATATTTCGAACTCCCACAACTTTGTCAAAACTGGACCGATTTTCATGTTTGATGGCATTTTGGTCATGATTTATCCTATAAATTGATTCTACATTCAAAATATATCCTTTTTTGAAAATAAAATTTTTTGACATTTTTTGACAAAAATCATGTACTCTCCCCTTGTGCATTTAAAAAAAAAAACAAAAAAAATTTTCAAACATTTAGAATTGCGAATTTTTGTTTTTAATCGATTGTATTTGACATAATTAGCATAAAAAACCCCATTTAACCCGATTTTGAGGTGGTCAATTTTTTGCTCAAAAATCATGCCAAAATCGACAAAAATTTTAACATGTAAAGCTCTCGAATCCATAGCTCCCATATTTCAAAACTGAACCGATTTTCATGTTTGATGGCATTTTAAATGGGAACTGTTAACGAGTTTTGGGCTGCCGGTTACACCCGACTGCAACGTTCTTACTTGTTTCTTTTGATTTTTACAAGGTTGAACGCACAATTCGTTAATGTGCCGTGGCATTAAAATTAATAATTATTTTAAGCCAGCATTGAACATTGAACATTGTCAGTTGTTCAAGGTGGTTTGCATGAATCGTGTTCACCCAACAGGGTCTGAACTGGTGGCTTTTTTGTTGAAAGAATTTAATATTAATACATATGAGTATGTAAATAATTAAGGCTGCTAACGTATTTATTAATAGTCTTTGAGGGTATTATCAGTATGGACAACAGTTGGAAATAAAGAAAAATATATGGTATATTATATGAAAAAAGTGACAATTTATATAATCAATTTCAATATATAATAAAGTATCATAATATATAAAGTATTAAAAGTGAACCGCTTCACATTGCGAGCTGTAGTCAGGCTTGAGGTGAGCTTTTTTTATACATAATAATTATTAATTTTTTTTATTTGGAGAGCTTATAAAGTGTGGAATTTCACGGACAAAAATAAAAAGTGTAAAACATATGTTAAGAAAAAATATGGCAAATAAAGGAATCTGACCCGATTAAAAAAAAAACCAAATAAATTAACACAAATGAATTCCGAATAAATGTTTAATTTAATTAAATTTCAAAAAACTATAAATACTAGAAATGTTAGTGCAGTAAAACCCGGGAAATCATAGCAGATTATGCAGATGATGGGACAACAAATTACTTCATTTGCCAGTAAGAAGCACAATAGATACAGGAAGCTTGCAGTGCAAGTTATTCTACCCCATTGAAATAATAATAGGAGTAATAAAACACTCTGTGCTGCTTAAAAATTGCAGATTCAATTATATTTATTTACAAACTGGAAGCTAAACTTTATTATGAAGTATTACAGAACCTTTAGTTCATGTGATTTGCAGTCTGGCAACTGTGATATCAAACTCTGCTGTGAAAATAGTTGTTGGACAGCGACGTGTGTGCAATTTCCGTTGCGGAAAGTCGTCGTCGTCGTCATCGTCGTCGTTGAGGGGGCAAAAAGGGGCAGCAACAGCAACTGTGCCGGGGTCATTCATCCTGCAAAGTGGCGACACGCCAAAGCGTTCGCCTGGCCAAATGACTAATGGCCCCGGGAAGAGGGTCCTGAGGTTGGGCGACGGCTAAACTAGAGAGTAGAGTGGAACAAGCCAAAAGTGCTGCAAGGGGGCCACGACAAAAGCTACTGGCAATATGCAAAATTCGCAATTTGCCATGCCAGACGACGACACAGGACGACGGCACAGGACGACAGCCCAGGGGCAGTTGTTTTGCCGTTTCTCTGCCTACCAAACGGCAGTTTCTCTTTTCCCCCTCCCCCCCAATCTCTATTATAGTATCTGCTTCTGCTCTTATTCGTTGCGACGTTCGACTATTTTTATGACCGAATTGCGTTTTATTGCTGCTCGTCGAAGTCGATTTCTAGTTTTTTGGCCGAATGTGGGACATGCTGTGGCCGCGTATGAGCAACTTCTCTAGCCGCTTCTCGCTTGTCAGCTGGGAGGCTGCATTGCTGTTCGACATTCAAAAATTAGTTGACATTTTCTTACGTCCCTTATCGATTTTGGAGTCTCCGTTTCTCCTTTTATTTTTTTTTTGCGCATAGCAAATCGCTGCCTTAAGCTGCCCAAGAATCGAATACTTATTCGTGCATTCGATTTGTGTGCAGATTCCCTTCGGTCGACGGCGTGGCAAGGTGTGAGGCTTTAGCAAAACGCTTCAATTGATTTTGAACATTTATTGCTTTGGGGCAATGCCAATGCTACCGGCGTGGGAGCTGCTGCGCAGACAATTCTGTCTGTCCGAGTGTCCCGCAACCCCAAATATCCAGCCAGAAAGGTAGTCACATTATTTTGTTGCTGTCGTCGCATATAAAATAGTTTTACTTTGTCGGCCCGTCGCTTTAAATTTGCCAACCAAGAAATCTATGGGAACTCCAATTTCTCAATTGAATCGATGAGCGACCAATGAGGGGTCTTTCCTCCCTCCCTTCTGTCGGCTTCATTTTGCTCCACTTTTTTGGCGGAGACAAATTTTATGGGACCGTAAAATTGCACAACTTTTAATCAATAGTTTGCATGTTTCGCAAACACACATTTCTTTTTATACTTTTTAAGTTTTTAGTTGAAATATTTGAATTTTAAATTTTTTCTTTATAATCTGAAATTATTGGCCTTTAAATAAAAATGGCCTTTCTCATATTTTGTTCAAAACTGAATCCACTTCCTGTAAATTGATTAAGCCAGCTAAATTTACATTTTTCATTTTAAGAAAAATATACAAACTAACAAAACTTCACAATTCACTTCAAGCGTTCTTTTATTTTCTTTTGGAGAGAATTAATTGTGTTGTTTATTATTGACAAACAGGAATCGTAGCAAACGTTTGCAAAATTATACAAAGTTAACAAAAAGAAAAAAACTAATTAAAATTCTTTTCTTGTGTATTTTTGGCGCCCTTCACTTAATATTTGCGCTGCAAACATAACAAATGCGCATATTTAAAACATTTAAAACAACAGCTCGCAATTTTTTGTAATTTTGCTCGACACCTTTTCTGGGGGGTGGAAAAAAAAAACAGAAATAAAGAAGAACGAGAAACACAAAATAAAGAATCACCCTCCGTCTTGACTTCGACGTGCTGGCATTTTTAGCCCTGCAGTTAAACAATTTTCAAAAAAACACAAAACTTCACATAATGAACTGAAAGACAGGGGTGTGAGAATTCAAGAGGGGCGGCAGCAGACGGAAGGTGTTGGCTTCGACGATAAGAGCGTACAAGAAAAAAACAACATTGGTAAAACTGCAGCCAGTGAAATGGCCTAAAAATCGCATGCCAGTTGGCAGTTTTCCTTTTTGCTACTAAGCGAAAATAATTATTTGCCGTGAGAAGCGCACATTATTCACTCGGCCCACGAGCCACGAGCCATGAACCATGGGCAACGTTTGCGAATAAAAGGCGTAACTACAACAACAACAACGAGAAATATGTTAAATAACTGAGTAAAGAGCGCAGTCAAAAAAGCGCCTGTAAAAGCAAAAGTGTTTATATTTCGTTCAAAAAGTGAGAAAAGGGTATATTATTTGAATGGAACGTTCGTATTTATATTTTTAGTTTGGCATAAATATAATGGTAAGATTTTTGGCCACGCCCACTAAGCCACATTGTGCAAATCCATTTCTACCTTACTTTAAGGGCTTAAATCACCAAGCACGTATTAAAAAGTATAAAATTGTAAAAAAAAATAAATTTTCTCATAGTTTTAAAATTAATGCAATTTTTTTGGCCACGCCAACAAGGGCAAATCTTGGCCATCTATTCTTGTCTCTTATATCTCCCACAGTTTAGCCTTGTTAGATGTAATTTTGAAATATTCCATATAAAATCAAAACAGGTTGTAATCGAATAAAATAATAAAAATATGATTCTTTGAAAAAATTAAAGTAAGAAAAGTCTAGCAGTTTTACATTTACTGATTTTTTGTCTTACAGCCTTAAATTACAATTTCAAAAACAATTTCTCTAAACAGAGTATTGCACAGTCGTGCTTTATCTACATGGTAGATTAACTTTTTTTGTTTGTATTTTATGTGTTTGGGTGCCTGTCTCAGGAAGTGCTGGCAGCTCCTTAATATATTTCAGACTTTGCTTTGTGTTCCTTGTGTCTTTTTCGAATGTTTGTCATTTTGAAGTCGCTTTGTTTCCGCTGCTGCTGTTGTTGTTGTTGTTGTTGTTGTTGTTGTTGTTGTTGTTGTTGTTGGTGATTTGGCTGCGTGTCTCGCTCGTTTTGCATGTAAATTTGTTGCCTAATTTCGGGCGCATCGCGATTTATGTGCGCCACAGTCAAAAACTCCCGGCTGCTCTATCTTTAGCTCTTTTCTAGTGTAATTTATGAAATAGCTGGCATCATCAACGTGCACTCACGTCTTTAACACTCAACGACATTATGAATGCTTTTCAATTTTATTTATGACATAAATTGTTAATAAATGCAGTGCTCTCTTCCTGCCGCTTTTGGTCGCTACGTGACGCCATCGCGTCGTCCTTGGCTTATGATTAATGCTCGGGCATAAATGAATTGCATGGTAAATAAATTATTACGCATACGCCGCGTTGTTGGCAGCTGCTAATGAAGCTGCTGGCTATTTTTGAGCTACAGCTGCCTAAGCACACACGACCTGAAAAGGGGCTCAAAACTTTGCACAGCTGGCGCTAAAAAGTATGCTACGGCAAATGTGTGCAAAACTCTTTTTGTGCTCGGTTTCAGCTTGATTAAAATTTCATTAACAGAAAAGTTGCGGCATACTTTAAAGCGTGAGTCTGTGTGCGAAATCTGCGGTAGCGGTGGTGTTCAGCTGTTCACACACACACACACCCGCACACACATGTGCTTTGGTACATAAAACGTTTTTGTTGTTTTTGTTTTTTCGGCAAGCACGCTTTTCTTGCTTTCCACTTCTCGTTTCCACTTTTTTTTTGGCGCTGGCTTTTTGCGCTTGAACGCTTCGTTTGTTTGCCAACTGCCTGACGCCCGTTCAAGGATCTGCCGCCGCAGCTTGTATGCCCTTTTATCGCTGTGGCTGTGCGTGTGTCTGAGTGTGTGTGTGTGTGTGTGAGTGCCTGTTAAATTGCTTGTTTATGTTTGCCCGCCAACAGGCTTCGCAGCATGTTTCAGTCGCGACCGCGGCAATCGCTTGAAAATGCTCATGTGATTTTGATTTGTTTTAATTTGGCTGGCAAAAAACGCCGCTCGTGCCACGGAGCCCATCCCACATGTTTACTTCATCTGCAACAACAACAACAACAAGAACAGCCAACGAATTTCGCTGTTTTGTTTATGCAGGCAAATGTTTTTGTTAATGTTTTTGTTTAGGCTGTTGATTTTATTACGCAATGTTGTTGCCAACGTTCATTCACTTAGCGAAATGAGTATATTCAATATTTAATGAGCTTGTTTTCTTTCTCGTTTTGTTTTTTTTTTTTTGATGTGCAGCGAATTATGCGAACTTGGCAAATAATTGTTGAGTTTATGAGAAATGTATTCACAGTCATAAATGATAACTGATATATGATATATATAAAAAAGTTGCTTGGAAAAAAAAATTATAGCTTAAACAATTTATATTATGATTAGAAAAATATAAATATATATAATTTGAACGTAGAATAATTTGATGTGGAAAAACTAAATTTAAGTGATTTTTATCTAAATTTTGTTTAAATAAATAACACACAAAGTACTTCCCTTTAATAAAAAAAGTAAATTTTTACACATAACGCAAATAGTTGAATTTGAATGGAATGTAAAATTTAAAAATTCCCATAAAATGTTTAGCATAAATAGCAAAATATAAAATAAACATCACGTACTTAACATTCAATTTCAATGTGCCAAGTTACACAAACATAATTTCCCCTTTGAATCCTTAAAGACCCCTTACCACGGCAACTTCATTTCTTGTTCGCATAAAGCCAGTTAAATTTAATTGTTAACATTTTGATTTTGCACTTTTTTGCTTGGCAACTTTTAACCCATCAACCTGTCACGTACAACAGTCCGGCAGCTGGCCGAGCATAGCATTAACTACATGCCATAATTATAATGCCAACATCAGCGTTAATTTACCTCAAACCCCCCGAACAATCCGCTCTGCATTTGCCGGTCGCTAATCCACTTCAGCCAGCGACTCATACCCAAAGGCATGTCAAGCATTTAATTACTGGCCATCACAGGAGCTTAAAAATCCTTTCGGCTGCTTCTCCTGCTGCCGCTCCTGCTGTTGCTGATGCTCCTGTCATCCTGCCAAATCCACTTCGTTAAAATAATATTAAGCCGGCGAAGGGGATCCAACCCGAAGCGGAATTCATCAACGTTGCCCGTTCGAAATGTTACGCAAAATATTTTCATTAAAATGTCAAAAATATATATATATCTGCAAATATTTTGCGCAGGCACGCAAAACTGGACGACGCAAAAAAAAAACAGAATACAAAAAAAAAAAAAACGATGGCAAAAAACCATCAGAAGTGAAGAGGCAAGCTAAATGGCAAATGGAAAAAGGTTTCTATTTGTTTAAGCGCTGAACGTTGCAGCGCGCCAGAATTTTTGGTACGAAACTCCAGTGAATTGTCGAGAGAGTCGTTAAATTGTTTTCATTATCCTTGTAAGCCTGGCCAAACTCTGAGCTCTGGCAGCGTTGGCCAAGAGGAGCTTTTGCCCTTTTGTACGCTTTTTGCGGCTCTTTGGGGTTTGCCTTGGCAATTAAAACCGCAATGCAAATGAGCTGTGCTTAATGCGTGGCTCCCTCTTTGCTACCACTCCCTGTGTGTGTATATGTGTGTACGGGTGTGTGTGTATTCACTGGACTAATAGTTGTTGGCTTAGAACAAATTTTAATTGCGCTGCCGGGACGCATTTTTTTAAAAGCGCTATAGAACTCATCAAGTGCGTTGGCTTGGGTAAATTTATGCTCGAAATTCGATATGCATACACACAAAGTCATATAAAGAACGACCCCAATCAATGTGGATACACACACACACACACACATCCTGTCTTCGTTTGTGCGCCGTGTTTCCGTTTCATTTGTAATTAATTAAATTACTTCCGCTTAAAGTGCGCTGCGGTCCATGTTGAGACGCTGCTTGCCCGAATATCAAATCCCGAATCCCAGACCATCGACTTCTCAATTACGTCGCTGCAGTCAAGCTCTCCACTCTCCCCTCTCCCTTCTCTCTTTCTCTGTTGTTGGCCTGCTTCTGGTTCTGTTCATTGCGAAGTAATTAAGAAGACATTTCAGTCCGGGCATCCTTTAATCTGTGCGTTTTATTTGCGGCTTTCTCTACGGCAAAACGGCAAGAACTTGTTGTTTACCACATCGCACGACTGCACCCCGTCCGTCCAGCTGTGTGATCTTGGGTCACAGCGTCGTCCTGGCGACTGGTCCTAATCTCTGTGGCTGTGTCTGCGTCTGCCGAGCTGAACTGGTTGTTATTTCTTGCCCAGCGCACGCTTGATTAGACGCCTAATGAGGTGTTGACTATGGGCGTCTAATGATTGCCACACACACACAAACACACACACACACACAACACACACATGCCTGCTTTAGTCTCACTTTAAAGTCTATTTTTAATTAAATTTTTATAAAGCTCTTAACTAACGCTTTTTTCTCTCTTTTGTTTTTCAGCTGCAAAAGTGGCCCACTGACTGCTCAATGAAAAGTTTGGTTGCCCTCGAAGCAACGTGAGTATACAAATACACACACACACACACACACACACACACACACACACACAACTAAACTGCAGCTGTGCTACAAATGTATTTTATATCCAATTGCAATTTGCATTTCACTTTCATTAGCTGCTGGCCCGCTGAAAAGTAAGCTATGGAAAATTGTTCAACAAACTGCCAAAGGCAAAAACTACTTTGGCATATTTGATTCGCTTTCATTTCAACGAATTAAATAATCAAAGTTTGGAACAAAAAAAATTTATATATAAATATAAAAAGCACAGCGAAAGTTTTTAATCAATATACAAAAATTGTACGAAAAAAGAAACACAAACACATAACGCTCTCTTTCGCTCTTTATTTACATGGTATTTGGACTGCACACAATTAAAATTCAACTAAAACTGAACTGAAATCAAACTAAAATTGGCAAAAAAATGTGTATACATATAACAACAAACGGCAACCAACAATTTGGCAACTAATTTGGCAACTAATTGGCAAAAATGTTCAACTGTAAAATTGGCATACAACAAAATAAAATTTAAATACAAAATATACACCCAAAAAAAAAAAAAAATACTGTATTGTTGCGTACTTAACAACCACCCACAAAATCATATTAACAACAAACAACAACAACATAAAAACAACAACAACAACAACAAACAATCATCATCATCGTCATAAACATCCTGCAAAATCCTGCTATTTATGCGCTTTACATTGTGACGTCACCACCCCGTGCTCAAAAAATATCCCTAACAACCCCCGTTGACCGCCCCCTCACCCCCCTCAACCGCTATTTGTTGCCACTGCTATTTATGTGCATTTTTGTGGCTGCTCCCACCCTCGAAAAATTTTCATATGCGTTTTCATTTTCGCTTTCTATATTGTGGATTTTATGCAATTTCCCCTTTGTCCACCCCGCGCGTTCATTTTTGTTTATGCTTCACGCTTTCGATTTTGTTTTTGCTTTTGCTTTAACTTGATTTTCTCTTGTTTTTGCTTTTCGTTGCCAATTTCCGCTTGAATTAATTCTGTGTTTAAATCTGCGTCGCCTGCAGTTTGCTGAAGTAGCGCGCGACCCCTGCGGTTTGTGCCTGTTCCCCCTGCAACCCAGCCCCCCTGCACACCCCTTGGACAGAATTTAATAAAGGCCGCACCCACTTACCCCACCATTTCCCCACTCTCCCCAAGTTGGTGTTTGCGGGTGGTTTGCCGGGGAATCACACGCAGTGCGACAAAAGCCGCCCGCAGCGTTTTTTATATGCGCGCATAATTCAAAAACACTGGAAAAAGTTAATGCCCAAAAGCGACAGAAGCCACAATGATAACCAACAATAATTTGGATTATGAGAAGAGCCGGCTGTCCGTAACAACAGCCACAGCGACATCAGCGACAGCAGACACCGCGGCAACAATTGCCAGCGGCAACAGCAACAGCAACAGCAATGGCAGCGCCAGCAGCAGCAACAATTCATCGCCCACCGCTGACAATCACAACAACAGCAACTCAAATTCGAATTCCAATTTGAATTCGAATTCAAATTCGAGTTCGAACTCATACTTTAATCGCTTTGACAATCGCATTGCCGCCAATCTGGCAGCGGTCATCACCGGCGCACGTTTTCGCTCCTCCTCCTGCAACAGTCGCCAGCAACAGCAGCAACAGCAGCAACAACAGCGGCAGCAATCTCTTCATAAGCTGCCCGATAATGCCAGGCAGGCAACAGGTGCGACAAGAGCTTCTTATCACTATTTGAGCGCAGCGCGTGGAAGAACTCCGCTGACTACAGCCACGCCCACATCGCCAGCGAGCCTGGGCAGGCGGCGACCATTGCAGCTGTTCACCCAGGCGAATCTCAAGTGAGTAAATTCAGCTGCTGCTTAATTATCCCCCCACCCCGTTTGAAAAGCTTTCATTCATCATGCTCATCAGACCACACTGAACCCCACACTGTGATACACACATAATTTGCTCTGTATCGGAGCTAGAAATCGCCGTTTTATAGCCAAAATAACTAACTGATTTTCACAGCTGCAATGACAACGAGAAGGTGGCGCAAACGCCCAGTTCCGATGAGGACAACTCACCCACGGAGCTAAACAATTGCAAGCGCCTAACGGACAAACCGCCGCTGGTGAGTAAAGCAAAAACCCAAGTAAGCTTCCCACATAAGGCCACAAGTCCCCACACATCCCCAAATAACAGACTGGTTGACCCAACTAAACCCGCAAGAAGCCTCAAAAAATGCCAAATATATTTCGGTTTTTATACTCTTGCAAAGGGTATTTGAATTTTGTTGCAAAACCTGACAAAAGTCAGCACCAAAAGATACTCTCTACTTTCAGTTAGATATATATATATTAAAATCTGCTTTAAAACTATAGTTATGAATCTTTTATGTCAGTTGGCCTATTTTTTTATATTTTTGAATTGGAAAATAAATTCCCCAAGTCTATATAAAAAGCTGTCGTATAAATAATACATCAAAAATAGTGTTTTTGTATAAAAAACTTTTTAGTCTTTCCAAATTCTTTTGCAAAACTTTAAAAATTTAAAGATTGAAAACATCACTTTTCTAATGGAAAACTTGATGTACATCGGACTCCTTTATTAAGTATAGAAGTTGGAACAATCAGTCAAAAATTAAGTTTTTTCAGAAGAAACTTTTCTGATTTTCAAGGTAACCTAACCAAACTCTATAATTTATAAACAAAATCATATTAATATTTACATATTTTAAAATGAAATTCCATTTTGTGCGTAAGTATAGAAATATATTTAACAGCTATAAAAGGGTGTTAAATATTCGGCTTCTGAAAGCCTTTTTCTTGTTTACTCACAAGCTCGTCTTAAGTTTTCGATCAATGTAGTCAAAGTAAAGCACACACTTTTCACCCGCAACCCCTGAACAATCGACTAGCAGCCCTCAATCATTGCATATTTGATATGTTTTGTGCTTTGACTTTGATAAGGGTGCGTCCAAATCCGGCAACCAACCAACTGCGTCTATTTATTGGATTTTTGTCATCGAAAAAAAATTTTTTTTTTTGCGCAAATATTGCAAAATTTATGAATATTTTTTTGGGATTTTGTTATGTTTGCCGCTTTGTTTTTGTTGCTGCATTTGACGCTTTCTATGAATTATTGGCAAAATAAAAAAACATCAAAAGCGTTGGCAAAAGCACAGCTAAGACCAGACTTTTAGCCCTGTTTGCCATCAACTTTTTTTTTTGGGAATTGGAAAGAACTTGAGGCAACTTAAGACAGGCGACCCTCAATTGTTACTATTCCTAGCAGGTTTACAGACCATTTGATGCCAGTTGTACACACTCAACAAGATCTATGAGGTATTAGAGGTAATACATGAGTAATGAGTTGTATATGTATACAAAATTACAACTTTAAAATTAAGCGATTTATTTTTAATTTTCTTTGAATATTGTTTTTTCTTTTTTAAAAATGTAGTCGAGCAGACTCTATTGCTTATGGCCTAAAGGGTATACAAACTTTGCTGTGTCAGAAGATAAGCGGCCTTTGTGATTCGCTCGCTTGCTACGCGTATATTTTTTGGCTATTGTCATAATAAGGAGAAAGAGCACAACGATAATGAAAAGAGAGAGAGATAGACAGAAAGAGCGATATATATAGAGAGAGAGAGAGAGAGTAGAGTGAGATAGCAAGCCACTGAATTGTTCCACATGTGCAATGTTTATCGAAGGTTTTGTCATCCTTTTTGTCACGTGTTGCCCGAGCACAAAACTTTGCATTGCACAACTTTGGCCTTTAGTTGGTGTCTGATGCCGTCTTCGACTTTGAGTTGGAGGCACGTTGTTTTCATAAATTCTACGCCTTAAATATTCATACAGACAAGCCACACACATACACGGATATAGTCAGGCAGCTGTGCGCAGTCGAGCGTAGTCTATGCGATAAGTACGTGCGAGTTTATTCATATGAGAAAGTCTCGAGACTCTTCGGTTTGCGCCCATGTGTGATGTGCTTCGTGCTATGTGCTTTGTGCACGGGGCGTATGCGTAATGTGTTTGTCTTATTTATGGCCGGATTGCTACTGGGGCGCATTATGATGATTACGTTTTGAGCTAATGGCCCTTAAATGGAGCAAAAGTGCAGCCAAAGAACAGAAACAGAAACAGACGCTGTCTCTCTCTCTCTCTCTCTCTCTTTCTCTCTCTCTCTCTGTCTCTGATCAACTGCGACAGCAGCTAACTCAATTCGAAGGCCACGTCAAAGCACTTGAAGCAATCGCCAATAAAAATTGAAATTCTGCAACGCGCTAAAAACGAAAGCGAAAACCAATCAGTTGCCTCTAATGGCAAGCCATAAATATTGTCAGCATTCCACAAAATGTAAATGCGAAACGCTCGTCTCAAGGACATCGAACGAAAGCTAAAAAACAAGATCCAAAAAAAATAAATAAATACACACACATATGTCGAGAAAAGGGTTCGGCGCTTTGCTCTGGCATTTTTCATATACGTTTTTTATGCTCTGCTATGAATTGCGACCACAGAGTATATTGGTTTTGTGCATTATTCAGCCACATTTCTATTAATTAGTCAGTATCGGCTTAATTTGGCATACATAATCCTTAATTGGGCAAATTCCTGATAATCTTGTCTAGCATAAAAACATTAACGCATAAAATAGCCATTGATCGAATTAACTTATTGACTTTAAACCATTTGTTGTAGATAAGAAAAATATATAAAAAACTTAAAAATGAAATTGTAAGATTAATAATTTTTATGAATATAGTTAAAAAGCTTTCTTCAGTTCAATTAACGGGCTACCGCTGTATTAAAACGTGTATTTAAATATGTTGCTTCTTAAAAGGCAAGTAAAATGCATAGAATATATATTCTAAAATTTTTTCTAAATTATATTCTACAATAATATTTCAATCCTTTCTCAAAAATCAGCAATTGCTTGCATATAAAAATCACAGTTTACGACTTTTACTCTTAAAATCACAATTCGCCTGAAGCTTACTTTGAGCTGTTATTCACAGGGTATTGTTCAGTTGCTTGCACCCGTTCGCGCTTGTTTGTTTTGTCAATAAATCAATTTTGTTATAAACATAACACGCATACGCCACGTGGCGACCGCTTTTGCCGCTGTTTGCCGTTGATGTTGCCTTTGCATAGTTTTTCAATATGCTGCCTGCCTGCCTGCCTCGACTGCCTGTCAATAACATCATTTGTTGGCAGGGTGCGGCTGCAGCGCGATAAGCAAATTAATTTTTGGCCCCACACACACACACACACACACACACAGAGGGAGGCTCCTTTTTCGGCTGGGGTTGGGGCCGTCATGGCAGCTACCCTAATTGTGCCCGACGGCAAAGTTGGCAACATCGTCTGCTTGGCTGCCTGATTCAATTTCAGATAAGCAAAATAAAGCAGCAGCAGCAGCAAGAGGCGAGCTGCATACGAGTGCTGCAAAGACAAATGCGATGGCACATTATGCACTTCACCCGCATAGCAACCCACACACCCACACACACACACTCACACACACACACACACACACACACACACACACCCACACACACACACTCGTACACTCTATGCGGAAATGGGCTCTGCTTCTGGCATCCTCTGCTGCTGATGCATCGATGCTGTTGACTCGTTGCTGCTAAATGTTTGTTTAGCAACTGCAACGACAAATCCAGAGCCCTGCCAAATATATCGTATCACTCTGCTCAGCTTTGCTCGTTCCGCCTGCCGTCCTCTTGTCCTGCCGTCCTCCACTTCCTGGCTGACATTGAGCGACAGGCGACGGCAGCCACATGTGGCCGGGCGCGACACGCCTACTCGTCTCGTATCTGGGGGGTGGCCAAAATAATATTTTTTGGCTCAAATGCCATAAATAATATTTTACAGACACGCCCCCAAAAGGCCACAGACTCCACTAGCAATCTGTTGCCTGATTTAAACGTGGCTGTATTTTACCAATTTTGTGGGGGTCCCCCTCCTCTCTCTCCCCGTCTCTCTCAGCCAGTTTATTAAATTTGCATAAATGCTTGAGCTGGAATACGCTGGCCGGCCGCATGCGGCAGCTGCACGTGCCACCTATTTGGCCAGGCTCGCTCGCTGCTTGGCAACAGCTGATGCCAATGTCCTGACCGTGTTGCCAGCCAGCCAGTTCATTAAGCCAACGGGCCAATTAATCCGTCACACACACACTTTTTTTATGGCCACAGCAGCAAACCAAATTCAATTTGGCAGCAAAAAAAGAAATATATAAAAGACAAATAGGAAATGTTACCAAGAAACCCATCAGCAGTAAACCAAAAAAAGATAAATAAATATAAGTCCTTGAAAGTAGACAAAGCACTTGAAGCACCTGAGTTCTTAGCCCTGACTTGTAATGAGTTTACTTCTCTCATAGAAAAGTTGTTGGACCTCTTCATACTTTTGTTATTTATATTATATTTAATAAATATTTAAAAATATATGTATACTAATGATTTTAATAATAATAATTTAACAACAAACTAATAATAATTAGAGCAGCAATAGAACTAACAAACTACTTTGAATATGAAGTAAAACAAAAAACCTAAGAAATTAATAGAAAACAAGTTACACAATTAATAATTTATTTATCGTAGCTATTCGTTTGGTGGAATTTTAAAAATACATCCCAAAACTAGATTAAGTTGCCACTGAAGGTAACAAAAAAACCAGTTTATAATAAAATATACAAATTATTTAGGAAAAAAAAAAAATAACTAAATAAATAAAAACATTTCTTCTTAGTTTCAATACAAAAGCAATAATACACTGTAAACTTCACTTACAAATTGTTTGGATATCTGTATTTCAACAAACAATTTGGCCAAGCCGCGAATACACTTCTCTGTATATATAAACGTGCTAAAGTGTGTAAAAATGAGCTTCGTACAGTAAAATCTGTGTGCAGTGCGCCGTAAAATATGCAAACAATGTTTGCTTAAGCAGCCTAAAAGTATGCAACGCTCGCGCCTGTTAAATTATGCAGCAATGAGCAAACAATTGCTGTCAAGCCAGGTAGCCAGGTAGAGAAACCACCGAATGAAAGCTGCACCAACGCCACCGTCACCGTCTCCGTCTCATTGCCAATGTCGCCTTAAATTATGCCACACACACATACACACACAGCCACAGTCATACACACACAGTGAGCGCTTACAGCTGTAGTCTACTTTCAGTCGCAGCCATTGTGAACAGCCAGACAGACTTTTCAAAGCCACTGACCCCAAAAGCGGAATATAAAAGACAAAAAATAACCGAAAAAAGAAGATATAACGTGAACATTGGTGACAATTAAATACCCTAAAAGACATAGAAAAGACTTTTCATATAATTCCACATTTAGTCACAAAAATACTAAATTTCTGTTGGGCTGTTTGTTTAAATAGGATCCTTATATATAAGATAAGATTTGGCATATTTTATAGAGGCATGAGAAATCTGACTTTTATTAGTTTTTGTTAGGATATGAAGAAAAGTAAAAAGTTGTTCATACAAAAACCAAATTGTTGATCGATCTTTGAGATCTATATTAGGCCGATGCTTATGAAGTTTATGTTATATTACAGACATTATTAAATGATCCTAAAATCTTTACGATATATTAGACCGATGTTGATGAATGTGGCTTTTATTAAAATATATATGGAAAATCAAAAACGGTTTCCATTCAATAATTTTGTTCTACCGATTTAATGACAGATATATGTTATATAGAAATCAGATGGTGATCAAATCTTTATCACATGTTGGCATAAAGTAGTAAAGATATTCAAAAAAATATAAAAAAGTTATTTTTAAAGATGCTACGAATATTTTCCTTTGATATAGCAGCACATTTCAAGTGTATTAACTTTATAAAGTCAAAATTGCATTAATTTTATGCGTTACACATTTCTACACATAATTCGAGTACCCTTAGTAAGAGTAAAAGAAAAGGCGTAGCAAACATGATCTCAACATGCGCGCACAAGTGCAGCTGAATTATCGCCGCCTGCTCTCAGTTTCCTTTATGTTCACATAGTTTTTTTTATTTTTGCTACTTTTCTAGTTTTTTCTGTGCTGTGCTACTGCTGCTGTTAGTCCTGCGGCACATTTCCGCTTAGCACGCCACATCCGCATCCGCCGCTTCCGGCGCCTGCCTTACAACATTTTTAGCGTCCGTCGCGTGCGTCGGTTGCAATAAGAGTCCGCGTCTGTGGCTGCGTCTGCGACTGCGACTGCGACTGCGACCGAGTCTGTGCCCCCGTCTCGTTCTCGGCCTTCAATTTATGCGCCCGGCTTTTATGGCCTGCCCTTTTTCTTTGGGGCACTTCTCTCTGGTAATTCCTAGTCCAAGCATCCGCTTCCTGTTTAAGTGCAGGCGCAAAAACTTTTTTTTCGCAACTGCCAAGCTTTTTGTCTAGTTGCGGTTTTTGGTAATAAATTCTTGGCCTTTTCTCGCTCGTTTTATTTATTTTTTCTCTCCAGTTTTTTCTTTTTGCTTTGTCTGTGGCCAGAGGGCACGCCCACTCGCAGTTCGGCTTACAAGGTGTTTAAATTGTAGTTAATTTTGTTGCCACTTGAATACCTTTGCCCCAATCCCTTCGAGCTCTGTCTGTTAAATCTTAAAGTGATTTCTCTTCGATCTCCTTCGTAGGTTAAACGCTTGACAATGGGTCTGCTGCGCCACAACGAGGAGTCACGCCCACTGGTGGCCAATGTGACGCCCCTGAGCGCAGCTGCACTGAAATGCGACGACAGCCAGCCCATCTACTCGAATGGTTATATCAACGAGGACTCCTACATCGATAGCAAATTTGGCGACTCCTGTCGTCAATCCTTGACTGCGATACCCATGCTGGACAATGTGAATGTCAACGACAACAGCGAGTTTAATCTGAAGAAGCGCTATCTGCGCGAGACCAGCAGCGGTAAGAAACTAACTAGAAGATATCTGACAAGAAAAATTACTAAAATGTCATCAAACACGAATGTTGGTTCGGTTTTGACAAAATTATAGAAGTTTGAATGAGTAAGGGGGATACACATGATATTTTTGTCAAAAAATTCCAAAAATTTATATTTTTTAAAAATCATATATTTTGAATGTAAAATCAAAATAGAGGCCAAATAATGACCAAAATGCCATAAAACATGAAAATCGGTTCAGTTTTGACGTAGTTGTGCGAGTTTGAAATATGTGAGTTATGGATCCGAGAACTTTACATGATCAAATTTTAGTCGATTTCGGCATGATTTTTGACCAAAAATTTGACCTCCTCAAAATTGGGTAAAATGTCGTTTTTTATGCTAATTATGACAAACACAATCGATTAAAACTAAAAATTCGCAATTCTAAATTTTGAAAAAATTTTTTTTTCGAAAATGCAAAAGGGGGGAGTACATGATTTTTTGACCAAAAAATTTCAAAAAAATTATTTTTTAAAAATGAATGTATTTTGAATGCAGAATCAAAATAGAGGCCAAATAATGACCAAAATTCCATAAAACATGAAAATCGGTTCATTTTTGACGAAGTTGTGCGAGTTTGAAATATGGGAGTTATGGATCCAAGAACTTTACATGTCAAAATTTTAGTCGATTTCGGCATGATTTTTGACCAAAAATTTGACTTCCTCAAAATTGGGTAAAATGTTGTTTTTTATGCTAATTATGACAAACACAATCGATTAAAACTAAAAATTCGCAATTCTAAATTTTGAAATAATTTTTTTTTGAAAATGCATAAGGGGGAGTACATGATTTTTTGACCAAAAAATTTCAAAAAAATTATTTTAAAAAATTGAATGTATTTTGAATGCAGAATCAAAATAGAGGCCAAATAATGACCAAAATGCCATAAAACATGAAAATCGGTTCAGTTTTGACGAAGTTGTGCGAGTTTGAAATATGGGAGTTATAGATCCGAGAACTTTACATGTCAAAATTTTTGTTGGTTTTGGCATGATTTTTGACCAAAAATTTGACCCCCTCAGAACCGACTTTAATGTTGTGTTTTCTAGTTAGTATGACAATTGCAATCGATTAAAACCAAAAATTCGCAATTTTAAATTTTGAAAAAAACATTTTTTCGAAAATGCATGATTTTTTGACCAAAAATTTCAAAAAAATTTTATTTTCAACAATGTTTATATTTTAAATGTAGAATCAAAATAGAGGCTAAGTGTAGACCAAAAAGCCATCACACATAAAAATTGGTTAAATGTTGACATAGTTATGGACATTTGAATTATGGGACCTTTAAATCCGAGTCAACAAATTTGTCAATTTCAATGTTTCAAAAAATCGCAATGCGAGTAAATATTGAAAGTTTTAAGTTTTTAGCTGCGAAATAATGTAGTTCGTACAGACATTGCACAAGCCCAAGATACGCATTTCACTTTTTGGGAAAATAGTAATAATGATATATTTTATCCCCCCTTTTAGCCAATTCTAGTCCCAAGATCTTTGCGAATCGCCTGCGCATAAACAATGCGGCGGCCGTGGCGGCCGCTGCAGCGGCCAGTTTGGCGTCCACCCAGCGCAGCAGCAGCTTGGCGAACACGCACAGTCACGAGGAGGAGTCGGATACGGAGCTGAAAGATGCCTGCTGGTATCAGGCGGGCATCTCACGCGACATTGCCGTCGAGGTGCTGCAGAACAAGAGTCCCGGCGCATTTCTAGTGCGCAAGAGCAGCTCGAAGCCCGGCTGCTATGCGCTCACCTTACGAGTGCCCTCTCCGCCGGGTCCGAAGATCGCCAATTATATCATACTGCGCTCGCCGCGTGGCTACAAGATCAAGGTAAGCTAGAGAAGCTAGAAAATTTCATTTGTAAGCCTTGAACATTGTGTGCAGGGCTTTCGCAAGGAGTTCTCCAGTCTGAAGGCGCTGATCACGCACCATTCCGTAATGCCGGAGCTGCTGCCCGTGCCGCTGGCCATGCCGAGGCCAACAAACATGTCCTCATCGCGTCGCAATCTGGATGACTTTGATACCTACGATTCGCTGCAGATGCTGCTCAAGTATCTGCGCGCCAAGAATCTGGAGACGGAACAGTAGCTAAATGGACGCAAGTCTAATTGCGCAACACGATCTCATACTATAAATTCTAGCACAAGTTTGCATTTAAGTTTAGCAAAATAATTTTGCTTAAAAATATATAAATTCTGTACCAAAAATGTGATACTCTATTGAAAAAAGAACACACACACAGACACACACACACTTACAACACAAAATATACATACACTATACTGCAAATGTAACGCCTAGCTGATAAATGGTGAAAATAATTCTAGTTTAGTTTGGATTTTTTGGGCAATAATAAAAGGTAGAGAAAAAAAACAAAAGCTAGGCAGTGTGAAAATGTGCAAATAGCCCCTAAAATCTATTAACCCCACCCCTCTCAATATAGTCTATCACAACAGTTTAAATAATTCTTAAATAAACACTTACCATTTTCCTTTTTTATTTTGATTTCCATGACTTTTGCTACATCAGATTTGTTTTTCCATCAAAATTCACTTTATACACATTTTCCATTGCGCAAAAACCTGGCAAAAAAAAAAATTAATCAAATATAATAAATTATTTAAAAATTAATTAAAAATGATATATAATATATGTATTAAATATTATATGTTAAATGTTGTTGCTGCTTCGATTGTTAAGCATAAATAAATGTACTAAGCAAAAATTGCATATTTTAAATTAAGATAAACAAAATGCATAAACCTAAATATATGTATGTATATAATTCACTACCGTAACATAATTGAGTAAATAAAGTTATTTAATTTATATACAAAAAAAAAACAGTATCTATATATATTCAATAATTATTATAATCAATTTCTCATTATGCAAATTGGGTGCACGGCAGCTGCGCGGCGAAATAAATTTTCGCACGTTAATTATGGGTTGGCCTTTTTTAAGTGCGACATAATTTCAGATTCATATTTATGGCCATGTTGTGGCTGCTCCTATTCCCCAGTGCACTTTAAAACTGTTGAATTTGCTGTTAAATAAATTATATCCATTTATTTTAAGCATCGTTGCAAGCCTAGTGTTAACTGTAGGTGGGTCAAACTAAAGTTGGGGCTTTATTGGAATTTTAAAAAATCGAGATTTCATATCGAAGCAATTTATGCCAATAAATTCTCATTGGCAATATGAAGATAAAGCTTAAACAATATAAATATTGCATCTTATATTTTAGTCCAAATTATTTTTTTAAACAAATTTATAAGCTTAACAAATTTTACTTCCTATAACAACAAATTTGATTGAATGTGAATGTCTCGGAATTAATTTTAATTTTTCATACTTTTCTTTTGCTTTCTCATTGTTCTATTTTTTTTTTTTTTATTTATATTTATATTTCACATATATGCTTTATGGCTTATTATTCGAACATTGCTTTCTCCAAAAAGCCTTGGTAATTATACCTCAATTCGCAAGACTTGTCCACCTTTTGGCGTATATATCGAATTAATTGCTTTACGTTTAATAAGTATAATTTTCAAGTTTAAGCAGAGTTTGTAGAACAATTGCAACAGCTGTTGGTCGGCCGGCTATTTGTTGTTGTTGAACAATTTGCAGTCTGTTGTTGGTCTAATCACCGTCATTATACAATTTGAATTTGCACAACTTTTAATCGAAAAGCAAAGAGAGCAACAGTCCCTGTAAAATCAAAGTCTGGCCGGGGCCACGTAATCCCTTTTTTAATTGCAACCTCGTCGGCCAGAAAATTCTTTCTTTCCTTTACAATTGTCGCAAAAGTTGTGGCAAATCTTTTTCGTTGCCAACATGGCAAAAGTTTTTAGCCAACGGCGATTTCGTTTTACTCTCTTCAACTGTTTTTTTTTTCTTATATTTTTTGCTGCTCTGCTTGTTGGTGTCAAAGTGTTGTCTACTTTTTCTGTTTTTTTCTGTTTTTTTTATACCCTGAACCCATTGAAAATGGGTGAAACAGGGTATTATTGTTTTGTTGAAATGTATGTAACAGGCAGAACGAGGCATCTCCGATCCCATAAAGTATATATATTCTTGATCAGGACGACGAGCTGAGTTGATTTAGCCATGTCCGCCTGTCCGTCTGTCTGTCCGTCTGTCGTCTGTCCGTCTGTCGTCTGTCCGTCTGTATGAACGCAGCGATCTCGGAAACTACAAAAGCTAGAAAGCTGATCTTGGTCTCATTCAGTTCGTATATATTATACGCAATATCATTTTTTTTCGATAACTTGCTCCGTTTCATTAATATCGATAAAAATCGATAACAATCTTTTGTTTTCTTACAATATCTCGGCGACGATAAGAGATAGAAGCACCAAAATTAATGCGTTATGTTTGTGTAAGCTAGACGCAGATTTTGATACCTTT
>SCDY01001609.1:0-25936 GCA_004143825.1 Drosophila micromelanica
TTACGACTGTCGAAAGTTGAGATATATCGTTGTATGAGAATACCAGAACATATATTTGAAAAAATTTTACATGAATTTGGACCAAAAATTTTATTTTTAACCTGAAATGCAGGATTAATCTAGGCACCGAACCATGAACAAAAAGCCAATCCTCTGAAAATCGTTGTTATTTTAATCTGGACTTTCTGTTTTACCATTCCCTACTAGCTATGGACGCGGCTTTGGCCTGACGCAGCTAGTCTTCGGTTCATCCTCCAACTATCTAAATCCGCCTAATGGCTCCATTGGCATCGCCTTCTACACGCTGCTTCTTCTTTCCTGTGAGTATTTATCAACTGCTTTGATGACGTCGATGTTCACATTCAACTCCCCTTTCTCCCAGCCTTCTTTGAGCGCCGTTGGCTCTGCCAGCTGCAGCTGCTGTTGGCCATTCTCACCCTGCTGCTGTGCGTCTACCTGGGCGGTCTCCTGCTCCTGGTGCTCTATGACTGCTGCGTGGTCTGTGTGCTCATCTACGCCGTGCATACGCTGCTCTTGCTCGAGGTCTACGGACGCTACAAGCGCCTATATGCAACCAAAATGGCCATCGAATGAATTATATTCCATACATATATTTTTATTTTTCTTGTAAAATATGTAAAAACAAAAAGTGGAGGCTAATTACGAAGTTGCCAGCAACTGAAAAATGGGGGTCAATGGGAGGTTAAGCTGCCGACATGTACGTGCTCCCACAAAATAAGAAGTACTTTTGCCTTTTGACTTCGTAGCGTTCAATACCATGTTAAACATAGTGTTACCTACTTTTGCATGCCCGAATTTAGAACCAATAAATATCGATTCCCAATACTAGTACAATAAACATAACTGGAAAATTGCAAGAGCTACAGATGTCAAAACTTGTAAAATTTCGATTTCACCCCAGTTTCCACAATGCCAATAAATATCGATGATTCAAGAAATCAACAAATTATTCAATATGATAGTTGCCTCAGTAAGAGTCACCCAATTTTTTTTAATTATATAAAATTATATTT
Source organism: Drosophila micromelanica (assembly GCA_004143825.1). Classification (NCBI taxonomy): domain Eukaryota; kingdom Metazoa; phylum Arthropoda; class Insecta; order Diptera; family Drosophilidae; genus Drosophila; species Drosophila micromelanica. Next base: position 1,035 of record SCDY01001609.1, read on the forward strand.
TAAATATATGCCGCAGTCTGCTTGGAATCGATAAATATCGATTTGCAGCTTAGGGTTTTTACCTCAAAAATAATAAAGTCTACAAAAACAATTTAGTTTGGTTTTTTTTTTGGAATACCTTATCCTCCTTTCACACCGTTCTCAGCAGCTGCAGCTCTGTACTAACTACAGGGTATCTTTAAATCGAACAGTCTAGTCTGGAGCTTGTTTTGGCTGGTCTTTGTCTACAAATCGCTCACTTTTGACCCAACTCCACCCGGCACGTCTGCACATTTGCGACTCAACGCGGAGGTGGAGCTCCCAGCACGTAGTTGAGCAATTAATTTTGACAATTCGCCTATGTCTTGTGCTCTGTGGGCTGCTGCTTAGCGAATCCGGCTTCCATGGCTGCAATGCTCCGCAGTAGTAGGTGAGAATTGAGCACAATTAATTTGACATAAATCGAAAATGTGGATGATCTACAAAGTGTGATCGAACAATGCACAATGGTAGCGATTGCAAATATATTTGTTATAATTTGCAGACTTCAATTGATCGATAATAAATCGTTAGCTAAACTATGTTAACTAATCATAATCTAATAATAATTAATTTCTTTCAGCGTTTATATAAATACTATCTATAGAAGAATTTATACTTTTATTTCTGATATTTACATTAATTTGATAATATTTGCTGTAAAGTTTTATCGATCAAAGAACTCATTTTTGTGATTTTATAATATTATCTACACATATTTTACCTACCATTTATCTTCATCGATTGTTAAAACCTTATGTTCTATCACTGCATATTATGTCAGCTGAATAGCTTTACAATCTTTATCCTTAGTTATCAATCAAAACTAAACTTCAAACGCTTGACAGCTAGATGAATTATTTCGCATCGAGATGATCTTTTTGCGAGGCGTTACAAATTGTTGCCTAGACTTATGGCTTAAAGCCCATCAAACGCATTTCAATTGCGAGCTTCAAACGACGATCTATCGATCTATCTGTGGCTGTGCGATTGTGATCATACACGCACACACACACGCAGACACACACACAGACACACACATATGTGATGTACTCTCGGAGCTCCTCATACTCCCAATTGGGGTCGCCTTTGGCACGATCTTCTTCAATTTTGACAAGGCAAACAAAACGCAAAACGGCAAAAGGCTGCATAGAGAGAGGGTGGAAGGGTGGGCAAGGAGGTGGAGGAGGGGGTGGCAGCTCTGACTGCGACAATCTGTGGCAAACATGGCTACAAAACATTCACCTAGCGTCGGAGTAGACTACTTTGCGCCAACGTATGTAACACTCTGCCAAGACAGAGAGGATGGCAAAGGGGGAGTGCGGGGGCAACAGCAACATAAACAGCAACAATAACAAACACAATCACTCGCCAAATGATGTGCAGCCAAAAGAAGGCGAATCAGCCGCTTGGCAACCAGAGACAGAGACAACCGGCGACGAAGCCCATCCAACAAACAATCGCAGCCAGCAACCATCTCAGCCAAAGCAGAGCGCACTGATTGAGATTGAGATTTTTGTGGCAGGCGGCGATAGAACAGCAACAGCAACAACAGCAGCAACAGAGTTGGGCCAGCTAGCAGATATTCTACACAATTTAATTTATATACTTGTTTGGTTAAGTCTAATTTAAGTATTTGATATTTAAAATAAATATTCATGCCACGGGTTAATTAGTCTTAATGTAGAATTTTAAGTTCTTTTTTTTTTGACCCATCTGTAACTTATATTAATTTAATTAAATACAAAATTAATATGTAATATAAAAAATAAAATAAAAATGTGCTTCTTAGTATTTTTAAATATTACTCCAAGCTAGGAGTCTGATTTCAGAGGTAAATTTCTAGCTTCTTTAATTTTTGGGTTGTAAAAACGTAGGCAAAAATCGATTTTGTAAGTATAGGCAGAGTTATCGATCTTTTTCAGATATGTGATTATACCGAAAATTTCGTATCTGCAGTTGGTAGTATATCTGATCTTAAGGATGTAAATGACAAACTAAATACAGTGAAAGAATTATTGATGACTTGAACTTAATATAATTGACGTATGATTTGTAAGAAGTTTTTAACAATTTGTATGAATGAAAATACATAATCATAGTAATTATATACATACATAAGTTCATAAAGCCTCATTTTGGAAGTGACTAAGGATGAATGCGCATTTCAAAGATGAATTCGAATACGTTATATTCGTTATATTTAAATTTTGAGAAACTGATACTGAAAAGTAAAAGGGATATTTTTTAAGAGCATGATATAAAATCAGACTTGGCTAGTATGGGGTACAGGGTATAACAGCGCATACATCAATGCAGCACCAAAATGTAAGCTGCAGCTGAGTTGGCGCTGAGTTGAAGATGATCGTATGTGGCAGCTGCAGTCGCTGCAGTCGCTGCGGTTGCCACACGTAGCAGCAAGCGGCAAGCAGCCAGCAGCAAGCAGTCAGATGGGCCCAAGCGACATCAACTCATAAAACGATGTTGGCTCTGTCGGTGTCTCTGTGTGTGTGTTCATCCTAGACTTTCAGTTTCGTTTGGAGAGCAGCGTTTCATATAAATATGCGCAGTGGCTGCACATCGAGATCAGTCAGAATTTGGCGCTGCTCCGTGGCGCAAACATTCAAAAAACAATAAACTAAACAGACCAAACCAAGTTTCCCCACCAAAAATATTTCAAAAAAAAAAAAATCGCTCACGTGGAATATGTTGAAGTTATTTGGCCTAATGCTGTGGTTGACGGCGGCGGTGCTGGCGCGCCCCGAGCCGCCGGTGAACTCCTATCTGCCGCCCTCGCCCGCCGATAGCTACGGTGCGCCGGGTCAGGGACAGGGACAAGGACAAGGACAGGGCGGTAGACCCTCGGATTCGTATGGTGCTCCTGGCGCTGGCAATGGCAACGGACGTCCCTCAAGCAGCTACGGTGCTCCTGGCCAGGGACAGGGACAGGGACAAGGACTGGGACAGGGACTGGGCAAGCCCTCGGATTTGTATGGTGCTCCTGGTGCTGGCAATGGCAACGGTCGTCCCTCGAGCAGCTATGGTGCACCCGGTCAGGGACAAGGACAGGGCGGTTTTGGTGGTCGTCCTTCGAGCAGCTATGGCGCACCCGGTCAGGGTCAAAGCGCTCCTGGTGCGGGCAATGGCAACGGACGTCCTTCAAGTAGCTACGGTGCTCCTGGTCAGGGACAGGCTGGATCTGGCGGCAGGCCCTCAGACACATACGGCGCTCCCGGCGCTGGCAACGGCAATGGACGTCCCTCAAGCAGTTATGGAGCTCCTGGTCAGGGTCAGGGACAAGGTGGTTTCGGTGGTGCTGGCAACGGCGGTGGACGTCCCTCTAGCAGCTACGGTGCTCCTGGTCAGGGACAAGCCGGAGCTGGCGGCAGGCCCTCAGACACATATGGCGCTCCCGGCACTGGCAACGGCAATGGACGTTCCTCAAGCAGCTACGGTGCTCCTGGTCAAGGACAGGGTCAGGGTCAGGGCCAGGGCGTCTTCGGTGGCAAACCATCGGATTCGTATGGTGCTCCCGGTACTGGTAATGGCAATGGGCGTCCATCGAGCAGCTACGGTGCGCCCGGCCAGGGTCAAGGACAGGGACAAGGTGGCTTCGGAGGCAAGCCTTCCGACTCGTATGGTCCGCCCGCGTCGGGCTCTGGCCCTGGCGGCGCTGGTGGCCCCGGTGCTGGTGCTGGTGGTGACTACGACAACGATGTAAGTAGCATAATGTTCTGGCCTGGGTTCTTCTCACTTGGCTCCTTCCAAACACGCACACACGAACCAGATTAGCTCGCCTGGAGCTGAACGCTTATTTGCCAATGCTGCACACAGCACGCGCTGATCTCTTGCACCGAACCGAATTGCTTGCGCCTTTCCTTCTCTCTCTCTCTCTTTCTCTCCCTCTCTGTTTCTCTCTAACTTCTAACTGCGCCTTAACTCTATCTTGAACTATCTCTATCTGTCTCTCTCTTTCTCTCTCCACACGCTCTCTCGCTACCCCGCAGGAGCCTGCTAAATACGAATTTAATTACCAAGTTGAGGACGCTCCAAGTGGGCTCTCATTTGGGCATTCAGAGATGCGCGACGGTGACTTCACCACCGGCCAGTACAATGTTCTGTTGCCCGATGGAAGGAAGCAAGTAAGCGAGCTGCTCCTGCACTGACTGACTGAGCTGGGGAAACAGGATTAATCTCATCTCATTGCCACTACCAACTGTTAATCCTTACTTCTCTCTTTTCTTCTTCCTCCCCACCGCAGATCGTTGAGTACGAGGCGGATCAGCAGGGCTACCGTCCACAGATACGCTACGAGGGCGATGCTAATGGCGGCGCTGGTAATGGCGGCCCCGGTGGTCAGGATTTGGGTCAGGGCGGCTATTCCAGCGGTCGTCCCGGCGGTCAGGACTTGGGTCAGAGTGGTTACTCCAGCGGTCGTCCCGGCGGTCAGGATTTGGGCCAAAATGGCTACTCTGGTGGACGTCCCGGCGGTCAGGACTTGGGCCAAAATGGCTACTCTGGTGGTCGTCCCGGCGGTCAGGACTTGGGCCAAAATGGCTACTCTGGTGGCCGTCCCGGTGGTCAGGATTTGGGTCAAAATGGTTACTCCGGCGGTCGTCCCGGCGGACAGGATTTGGGTCAGAATGGTTACTCCGGCGGTCGTCCTGGCGGTCAAGATTTGGGCCAAAATGGCTACTCCGGCGGTCGTCCCGGTGGTCAGGACTTGGGCCAAAATGGCTACTCTGGCGGTCGTCCAGGCGGCAACGGTGGCCCCGACGGTGGCCGCGTGGTCATCGGCGGTCGCGTCATCGGCCAGGACGGCGGTGATGGCCAGGGCTATTCAAGCGGTCGTCCCGGCGTTCAGGATGGCGGCTTTGGACAGGACAACACCGACGGTCGAGGCTACTCCAGCGGCAAGCCCGGCCAGGGACGCAACGGCAACGGCAACGGCTTCGGACCTGGTGGCCAGAATGGCGACAACGACGGCAGCGGCTACAGATACTAGAGGAACCCAACGGATAACGAACGAGACACACTAGCTAGCATTTTCGGAGGAGTTATTTGAAGGACGTAGATCAATATGTAGAGCTTAAGAGACATTTAGAACTATGAACTAGTTGCCGTTACCCTCGAACGGATCCACTCGATCTATCACCCACCCACTGTACTCTATACACATCTCACGCTATCTCTAGACCACAGTATTTCCTCAGCCCCACTTTGACTTCACCTAGGCTAAGTTCAACTTGTTGTTAGTTGCAAATCAGAAAAAAAAATATTCTGCTCACAAGCGGCGAAGAACCCAAAAAAATATGATGGAAAGAAGGTTAAGACATACAAGAGTTGTTAAATTTAAGAATTGCTTGCCAATAAGTATGTGACGTAATAAAGACATATATTTTTATAAATATCTCTGACTTTTCATAATCAAAAAAAAAAAAAAACACCCACAAAATCAGAGGCACATTAAACTTTTCTGTTAGCTAGGATATGTCAGAGTTAAAATTGATTAAACTCTAAGATGTTTTGCAAGCTGTTAAAGAAATTTACACACTTATCTCAAGCTTCATAAAAAGCTTGATTACTAATTTTTTTTTTTTTTTTTAAACAAGGGATTCCCATTTCATATAAGAGCTAAAACCAATTGGTTGAGCCAAGCTAGACAGGATAAAAAAAGATCGAGTAATATTTAGATCTAGTAATATTATTTAACCACAAATCTACATACTTTAATAATCAGTTTTTTAAATACAATTATTTGTTTCAGTATAGTCACCAAAATTAGTCCACGTATAGTTCCAGAGGCGAGGATTAGCACGCGGATCGTCGGGTTTATTTGTCGGTGGCACCGCGGTGGCATTGAACAACTGCAGCTCCTTCAACATGAGCTCCAGCACCTTTGGATTTCTGTGAGAAGAAATCCAATTCAGTTAGAGATTGATTAAAGTTTTCTTAATACTTACTGCTTGGCCAAATTGCGTCGCTCGCAGGGATCCTCGCTCAAATTGAAGAGACAGGGCTGAGTTAGCGGATTGCAGGCAATATCTGGGGCATCCTTTGATTTGGAGTCCTTGCAGATGACATTGGCCGCTGCGCGCAGCCGCATCATTTCAGGGGTTTTGGGCAACATCTTCAGCTGCTGCATGGCCCGGCCCGTCACACTCTTGGCCACCAGCTGCCAGTCGTAGTCTTGGGGAAGACGCCTGCCTGCCGGCCCGTACCAGCCGTCCCAGGCGCCGTTGTAGTTGGTGCCCTTCACCAGCTTCCAGTCGCCCACGGTCAGCGCCGCACTGCCATAGATATCGTCGATGTTGTGCAGCACGCTCTTGCGCGGCGAGGTCTCGTTCCTGACCAGCGCCTGCCACAGGCTCATTCCATCCAGCTTGGCAGCGCTCAGGTTGGCCAGCGCCTCCTCACCGCCCGCCGCCTCCACCAGCGTGGGCAGCCAGTCTGCTATGTGCATCGTCTGCTCCGCGATGCGCGACCGTTTGGCCAGCTGCGTGGTCCAAAGCAGCGCCGCACCCCGCACGCCGCCCTCCCAGAGCGTGTTCTTCACACCCCTCAGCGGATAGTTTGAGGCAAAGTTGGAATTGAAGCCTTCCGCTGGGCCGCCGTTGTCCGTGGAGAAGACGATTATCGAATTCTCCAGCATGCGAGATTTGCGCAGCTGCTCAACTATTTTGCCCACAGATGCGTCCATTTCGGTGACCAAAGCTGTCAACAAGAAAGAGAAGCATTTATTGCGTATATATATATGATATGTGATAAATATATATAATTATTTGTATATAGTATATACTATAGTAATGACTCACCCGCATATTTGCGTCGCTTGTAGTGGCAAATCTTGTCCAGTCGACGCACTGCGTCATCGTTGGCCGGCAACAGGTTGTAGGGATTGCCCGAGTGCACCGCCGCATGTGCCACGTAGAGAAAAAGCGGACCCTTGGTGGCATTATGGTTGGCAATAACGTTGAGCGAATGCTGCGTGACGACATCCGTGGTGGATTGGCCGTGCAGATCGTAGGCCACCTCGGTGCCATTGCGCATGTCCAGGCCCCAGCATCCGTGCTCCACGGCCGTGTGATCGTTATAATCATGGTGACCCGACCAGAAGCCGATGTGGCTAGTGAAGCCGCGATAGAGGGGCGTATAGGCGCGCTTCCAATGGCCCAGATGCCATTTTCCGGCTATGTGCGAGGTGTAGCTAAAAGGGAGCCAATGCAAAGGGTCAAAGTTCAAGAACAAATCAGCGTGCACGTACCCCAAATCGTTGAGATATTGCGGCAATATTTTCAAATCCAAAGGCAGACCACGCGGCTCAGCCGCATAGAGTACCGTATGTTGCATGCCTGAACGAGAGTTGGCCTAAAAAACTGTGGCTTGGAACTGGCTTAAAAAAAGATGCAACCCACCTGTGTGTATGGGATATTTGCCCGTCATGAGCGCCGAGCGTGAGGGCGTGCAAATTGGATTGACATAGTAGCGATTCAGTATGAGGCCCGAATAGGCCAACGCATCGATATTGGGCGTGGGAATCTCCGCCGATCCGCGGAAGCTCACATCATTGAAGCCCTGCCAGCGAGAGCGGCAGATCAAAAAGAATTTGACAAGATGAAAAAAAAAAATAAATTAAAATAATTATAAGTAAATATAAACAAAGCAAGCTCTTGTTAGGCTCACTTACCAGATCATCGGCCAGAATAAAGATGATGTGCGGCTGGGCAACAACATAGCTGACGAGCAGCAGACAGAGAAGCATCTGCAGCTGAAGTCGGTGGTGGTGCATCATCGCAATTGGTTGCCTCATTTGCATTGTTTATACGCTGTAATAAAAATAATCAGTAGATTGTGCAAATGTATTTAACAGCCAATACAAGGCACCCATAAATAAATAGCTAGGTAAACAGGTAATAAATTTTTTATTATTAAGCATCAAAATCGACATCATCTGATGCTGTCTAAAATTAAATTTTTTTAAAATTTTTTTTTTTAACCAAAATTTAACCTTAAATTTATATCAAATTATCGACAAATTTCCTTATTTTCATAAAGTCAATATAATATATTTTGGAGCTTAGATTAAGATGCGTACGTACATAATTGTGAGCTAACTGTAGGGTATATCCCAGTCGGGCAGCCCCAACTAGAGCTCTCTTACTATGTTTTGGCTGCAACATGACTTGGGTAAAGGTTGTGTGCTTGCTACGCTTAGAGCTCATTAGTTGACTAATTACGTTGCAATGTCGAGATTCGCAAGTATGCATGTTTGTTCATATGGATGTGAGGTATCCAATATATTTTTGTATATACATATGCAAATTTGAGCAACATCTTTGTGGCCGTCGACCAATTGCAGCCATTGCCAATGGATTGCCCATTGAATTCGGTTTTGCAACCAAACGACATTGAGTTTACTTTAAAGTTGCGGGCATCTTTTCGTGTTTCACAACGTGACACGAAAAAAGCAGTGTCCCAAAGCTGATGAAAAATCAAATTTAATACCGTGTTTAAATTGGCAACATTGATATTATAGAAAACAGACAACATTTTAATGAAATGTATTAAATCATAAAAACAGTGTAATCAAAAATTTTTTAAAAATTCTTGTCAAAGCTAAAAATAAAAACTTTAAAATTTTATAAATAAAAAAAAAATAAAATATTAAAAAAAAATATAATAATCAATATATTACATATTAAATAATAATAATTACGACAGGCGCTCATCTCTAGTTTACATTACAGCACCGCATAAGATAAAAATGTCAGTACATACTTTGGCTCAGCGCCCAAAACTGGAACTGAACGGTATCAGCAGAATGTCAAGTTTGTTGTGTGAACTCAATTTCCATAACCGCGCCGACAGCCAAAGCAATTGCGTAATAAATTTGCTTATTGTTCAATTTCGTATTTGTTTCGAATCCGTTCTAACCGGTGTATGGAATTAGCTTCACTCCAAATGCCAAAGGAGGCAGGCAGAAAAAAGCATCTTCGACAATATAAAGTATATTCATGCCTGAACTTTAATCCATATCGATATTAAGGCATGTTTTTAAGAATATCTCTGACAGTAAACGTGCACAATTATGAAATACGAATGCAAGAAAGAACAGCTCGCGGCTAGGTAGAGGGCATCGGTCAGTCGGATACACCCGACCAGAACACTCTTGCCTGTTTTTCATGCACCGCATAACGCCCGGTTGACGCAGCCAATTAATTAGCATTTGAATTAAACGTGGGGTTTGTCGAACCTTTGCCCAATAATGGGTCAGTAATCGGAATTGCCTACCGGACTCATACATATGTACATACATACATAAATATGATTATTTAATTTGCATAAAGAAAAACGGAGTTCCATTTGAATATTTCTCCTACCCGTATAAGTAAACTTGGTTTAACTTAGCAGCATTTATGATAAACAATTGCAACTCTTTATTTATTGACAAGCACAAATATACATAAATATGTATGTGTGCGTGTATGATTAACAATTACTTTTTTAACAAAATATAATGAGGCATTAACAAGTACTCGTGCAAACAATTGATTTAATTTATGAGCACGCCACGCACTTAAAAACAATTTTTATATTGTTTTATTTTCGTTTGCTTCTTATAATATGCATTTAAAAACTGCCAGCAGACCTTAAACCGTTTCACAACACGCGCCAAATGCGACTGCGAGTGACCAATGCAGCACAGCTCTGACCGCTCTTTTACTGCGCTGGCGTCTGCGCCGGCGTCGGTGTTTTATGCTCTCCCTCCCACTCTCTCTCAGCAAACGACGAACAGCGAAAGTCGCATGCGCTGCTAAATGCCAACAATTATGCGCAGTTCAGCTTCAAGTTCGATATGTAAACAGAGAGCCTAAAGCACACACACACACACATAAGCACAAGCAGCAGCACATGCGCAGAGAGATCGTCAGCGGTGTTGCCATATATTTTCGATAATTTAATTATAAATAAATTTTAGTTTTGATTCTATAACACATATGAAATTGCAATTCAACGTATTTTTTAAGTAATTTTTATTGTTTAAAATACATTAGGCATAGTTGTTGAACTTTTTTCTCAAGATTTATGTAATACGCTAAACAAACAATAGCTTTTAAATAGCAAAAAAGCAATATAGAGTTTCGGCGCGTGTTTTTTTTTAAAGTTGGACATTAAGAATTCGGGCCTAAGGCTGTACATTTTAACGACTACTAGAAATTTGAGCTTAAGTTAAGTTGTAATTACCTACCCGAAAAAATTAGAAACAGCCAGACATTATATAACAATATTAATTTTAATATTGGCTAACCACGACCAACTGTTGTACGACATGATACACAGCCGAAATAAACATGTAATCCACAAAAAATTTAGATTGAGAGCCCTTTGGGATTTCACATTCAAGCACATGCTAATCCAGTGTATTTATAAAAGTCGACAGCAATGTGGACCTTAGAGTATTTCAAGATCGACGTGCCGTATTTCGGGAAAATGCGTCTAAAAGCATGAAGAAAACAGATTGTTTTAAGCGGAATAAAATTACAATAAAGTAAACATTATCTCACGCGCAAGTTCATTTCAATGCGATCAATTTCACCACCCATCAGGTCGACAATGCCTTCGCCATGGTCAAGCAGGAAGCTCTCCAGATCGTCGACACTACGAAAACTTTTCACAATCTGCATTAGACAAAAATATTAAATATTTAGTAAGAAATGTATATATTATTGTATACACACCGTCAATAGCTTGTTTAAATCCTGCTTGTCCAAATATGAACGAGTCAGCTCGCGTCCGTCAAAGTCCAGTTCAGCCTGCAAAAAGAGTCTACAAATTTGTATCGAATGGGATTTCAGAACACATTTCAACCGACCTTATAGCGCACTTGACCATTTCCAATGTCAATGCCTTTCACATCGTAAATGGCGCGAATCATCACATCAGCCTCTAACGCAGTGTTCATCTTTTCCAACCGATTCATTGATATGGAGACACCCACCAGCGCATTGGCATTCGTGTAGATGATAAATGAAGCAACAGCACCTAATAGAGCGCCAATGACTAGAGAGCCCACCGCATCGAACACAGCGGAGCCTGTGTAAGTACTCAATCCCATGCAGCCGGCGGCGATGGTGACGCCAGCAACGGCTGCAGCGTCCTCGCAGAGCACCACATTAACACAAGGATCCTTGCCGCTGATTACTGAAAATAAAGCAAAATCTGTGATACATATTTTCTATAATTAACTTAAAGAAAATCCAACCATAGTCCTTAAAGCTCATATTATTAACTTTCGCTGCACGTTTCAGTTCATTGATGGCCACGATGAGCGTGGCACCCTCGGAAACCAGCGAGCCAGCGAGTATGCAATAGACCCAAAACAGATCCCCTATTGGCTCTGGGTGAAGAAGGCCCTCGATGCCGTGATAAATGGACAGACCGCTGCCCACGCAAAAGATGCCAACGCCAGAGATGAGTGAGGAGACGTAACGCATGTTCATATAGCCATAGGGATGATCTGTGTCCGGCACCTGTGATGACTTGTAGATGCCAAAGGCCAGTATCAGCTGGTTGATCAGATCCGCCAGCGAGTGTATAACCTCTGCGAACATGCTATGCGAGCCGCTGTAAAGCCAACCGCCCGCTTTGAATAACAGATTAGCTGCATTGCTGGAAAGGCCACAACTTAGTTTCATAGTTGAAATAAATCTATGCACTCACATGGCAATCGCGGTAGCCACTACTTGGCCAGACTTCTCGTCACTCGTCGTATCCCGCAGGCCCTTGGTGCGCGAACCCATCTCCCGTCGATAATCGCGCAGGCGACGCTTCACCGTAAACACATCTACAGTTATATACATTAGCATTTCGCAAATTTTTTGAACATTGCACGCCGACATGAACTTACTCTGCTGGTACTGTTTGCGCTCGACCTCGCGCTTAAGCCGCTCCCGCATAATGCCTTCGCGCGAGCCCCATACCTCAAGCGCTTTGGCCTCGACGTCGCGTCGCCAGTAGACGGTCATGGGGGGCTCCTGTTCGTAGGGCGAGCGACGCTTGATTTTGGGCAGCTTCTCCAAATCTGAGATGGTTAGCATGAAATCGGAAATAGCACGCGAGGGCGTCACAAAGTTGCGCTCCAGCGATATGCGATAGTCAAAGCGTGGTCGCTTTGGCGCCGGCTGCGCTGGCGCAGGCGATGCAGCTGGCGTCTCTGTAGCATCTCTGCGCTGCGGCACAGCACCAGTTGACGTTGACGTTGGTTTTGGAGTGGTTGCAGGTGGTGGTGGAGGGGGCGCACTGGATGGCGGCGTAACGTTCTCCATGCCCGATGTATTCGACATGGCCATTATGTTCATAGCCGGTTCGTTCAGCTTGGCCACTGGCGATAGTTCGGTTTTCTCGAACACAATTTCATTGATCTTTGAGTCTTCGATGGTGGTGGTAATGGAGAGTATGCCCTTGGGGGTTTTTATTTCATAGTTTTTCGTCTGCACTACGGGTTTCTTTTCCGGGTCCTTCTCCAATTTATTTTGGGTAGCTGGCTCGGAAGTCGGAAAAAGCGTCGACTGATTGAGATCCTTGCCTTTGTCACTGGCACTGCAGCGTATCTGCATTGGCCACAGTCCACCGCCTCCGCCCAGGCGACTGCGTGCCTGCAGCCAAAGAGGCGTGCACTTGTTGCTCTGTGGGCCATGGAATTGCACCCTCCACTGGCAGGCCGCATGCGAGAGCTGTCGTTGACCGCGATGCAACAACAACACGGCGCGCATCAACATGTTGAGGCTCCCGAGAACAGCTATCGGCCAAGTGCTCTAAAACCCAAATAAACAATATGAATCAGTTTACGCATGCACTTAATTAGTTTCACGTTCGTGACTGTGCCACTTACCGGGCGCACAGCTCAGCGATCTCTATCTGTTGACGTCGTTCCCTATTGTTGTCGTTTCACTTTTTTAGGCGGACTACGTCATGCGACCAAGCAAAGAGTGTATGATGTTCTAACTGGGCCTTGGCTGCTGTCGGCTAGCTTGCATTGGTCGGCACCAACGAAAAGTGCTAAAGTGCCTGCGGTAACTGCTGCTGCCGAAAAGCTGCACGTGAATCTTGCTGAATGCGTTTTATTTAAAAATTATTACGAGAAAGAAAGTAAAAAAAAAAAAACAATTTAGAAGTGCCCGGCTGTAGCTTTAGCTAAGGAAAATGTATTATCGATAATCGATAGCTGCAAAATGAATTACACGGTGTACGTTTGCCAACACTGACCCTACAGCTGTTCGAATACTCTCGCAGCAGTGCAGCTGTTGTGTTATCACGAAATGTATAACGCATTAAAGAAGCTGCTTATATATTTGAATGGCAATATGAATATATATATGTATATTTATTAAGAGAGGTATGCAATAAGTTGATTTTCTTGGTTAGCGTTGCAAGTCTAGGCAGAAAGTTAGTGCTGAAAATTTGAAATTGTAGTTTAAGATTGGTAAGGGCATACAATCTTCTGTATATAAGTTTAGTTTTGATTCTTTCTTACCATTATTCGCTGCCGCTGCCGGTTTTGTAACCACAAGTTTTTCGTTCTTTTAATAATTGTTTGTTTTTATTATTAAAAAAATGTCGCTGCTAGTAAAAAGTGCCGCAAAACTCATAAGAAGTAATGCGCTGTCACTGAAAACCGCTAGCAGATGTTACTCAGTTGACCCGCTCTTAGGCGATGGCACTGAAGTACTTGTGGAGCGGCTGGAAGGCAAACAGAAGGGTATAACAGTGCTCGGTTTGAATAGGCCGGAAGCAAAAAATTCCTTCAGTCGCGCGCTCGTCAACACATTCAGTGATATCCTGCAGGAAATTAAGCGGGACAATGGGTCTAGAGTGGTTGTGCTGCGCAGTCTCACACCGGGTATTTTTTGTGCTGGCGCCGATTTGAAAGAACGTAAAGGTAGGGGATGTAGCTCAGTGGTAGAGCGTTCGCTTTGCATGTGAAAGGCCCCGGGTTCAATCCCCGGCATCTCCAGCAGCTTACTTTTTATTTTTTAATATTATTATTTTTATGTTTTTTATTTTTTTAAATTGAATTTAAATTATATAAAATTTTTTTCGCCAGGCATGAGTGCTGAAGAGACCAGCGAATTTGTGACCCAGTTGCGTGGCCTGCTCATCAGCATTGAGCAGCTGCCCATGCCTGTGATTGCGGCACTTGATGGCGCCGCTTTGGGCGGCGGCCTGGAAATGGCCCTGGCCTGCGACATACGCACAGCTGCCTCCAATGCAAAGATGGGTCTGGTCGAGACGCGACTTGCCATCATACCAGGCGCTGGGGGCACTCAACGTTTGCCGCGCATACTGTCGCCCGCTCTGGCCAAGGAGCTGATATTTACGGCTCGCGTGCTGGACGGCGCCGAGGCCAAGCAACTGGGTCTGGTCAATCATGTGGTGCAGCAGAACGAGACGAAAGACGCTGCCTACCAGCAGGCCGTCAAGCTGGCCGAGGAGATACTACCAAATGGGCCGGTAGGCGTGCGCATGGCTAAGCTGGCCATAGACAAAGGCATGCAGGTTGATCTGAACACGGGCTATTCGATTGAGGAGGTGTGCTATGCCCAGGTCATACCCACCAAGGATCGTCTGGAGGGCCTGGCCGCATTCGCTGAGAAACGCAAGCCCGTCTACAAAGGCGAGTAGGCGTGGCGGGAACAGAGTTTTTTGATCTAAGACTAAGACTGTGCATTTATTATTTGGTGTTATTATTTTTGCTGTTAAAATCAATATTAAAAATAATCAATTCAAATGTGAAATTTGTTGTTTTCTATGTAGCTGTCAAGTAATTTTATTCCTTTTGTTATGTCTGATGACGCAGCTCCAAATTGTTGTTGCACTTAGTCACATTAAATGCTAATTGCTACGATTAAATCCCAGCTTGACTGCTCATTTGATTTATGTGAAAATCTGCTGGCATGCTAAATCCACCTATGCGGAAATTGTAATTTTTATAGAAATTCAC
The DNA here is from genome assembly GCA_004143825.1 of Drosophila micromelanica. Classification (NCBI taxonomy): domain Eukaryota; kingdom Metazoa; phylum Arthropoda; class Insecta; order Diptera; family Drosophilidae; genus Drosophila; species Drosophila micromelanica. Next base: position 16,054 of record SCDY01001609.1, read on the forward strand.
TGAGAATTGATTTAGAAAGCGCCAGTCAATGGCATACCTTCAGTTTGACTTTGCTAAAATAAATTATTCGCACATAATGGACATATGTGGGTAATTTTAATTTTTTTCGTAGTAATTTGCTTTCATTTATTCACTTATTCGTCAAAAACAAAGATCTTTTGTTTGCGAAAATGAAACATCAAAATAAGCACGCTTTCAATAAAGGGCGTTAACTGGTAGTTAAAACAAAATAAAAGCGATGCGGCAACAGCCGCTCAAGGAGGCAGGCGTCAGGCGTTGACTTGTCTCCACTTGTCTCCTACAACTCTTGACCCACTTGCGTGTACGCGTCTGCCACGCCCCAGCGCCGCATAACGCCCTCCATTAGGTCGAACACTGGCGACATCAAACGCCCATTCAATTAACATGCGACACTATGTTTGACATCACGCAAGGTCAGTAGCCGCGGCTCTTGACTGGATGCGGAGTGTGTGCGAGAGTATGAGTGTGTTTGTGTGTGTGTGTGCGTGTGTGTGTGTTTGATCTTTTGTATACCCTTGCAAAGAGTATTTTAACTTTGTCAAGCAATGTGTAACGACCGTCGTAAGACTTTGATCGGCAGAATTAGACGACTATATCAAGTAGCTCCTATATGTTAAAAAAATTTGTTTATGCAAGTTCAAGTTTACCCTGACTAAACTTGGTTGTTGAGAAAATCACAACTTATAAATTTAGCGTCAAGATATTCGAACCCACACAGAATCTTAACAATATGAGACAACTATAGCATTTAAAAATAATAGGTGGAGAAATATATATTTATTTAATAAAAACGGGTTTATTTTTAATGATATGACGACTTAATTTAACATTTGAAAATATGTTCCCAAAGTTTTATTGGTAATATATCGAGTAAACAAAATTCAGATTTCTATTTTAAAATACTGTAGGGTAAGGGTACTCAAACGTCGAACAACGGAATTTACATTTCTTTATCGTTGTTAAGCATTTCAGAACTGACTCAGAATCGGACATTTGGCGAATCTGATGCGACAATCTAAAGACGGTTAATGCCAAGCGCACTTTGCATACTAATCAATTAACTTATTAATTACCTAGACTTATAGCCGATGATGAACTCGATCTCGAACACAAACTGGACTCGCAATCCGACCCAAAAAAAAAACAAATAATATAATGTTATTGCTCAATCCGAAGGCTGTTCCGGAACCAATTGCGGAAGCATATCGATTATTATTATTATGAAACAATAAGACATACAAGTATAAATTACGTGCTTCGGAATTCGCACCAAACGGGTTTTTGTGCATTTTAAATAATCTTTGTTCAGCATTTGCTAAACGAAACATATGCATGTATTTATTTATTTATATATGCATGCTGGGCTCGCGATTTGCATTGCAATGAAGGTGCCGCTAATGGTGTATAATACCCTGTACATACATACAACAATGAAAAAACAAAGGTAGAAAAATAATACAACATTTTCCAGGTATTTGCACTTTAAAACGAGACATGTCAAGTGTTAACAATTAGTTGACGAACGAATCATGATTTTAAATGGTAAACATTATTTTAATTGTATTTTTCTTTTGTACATCCCCCACACATCAGTTACAATATCAATAAAATATACACTTAACTAAGCCTTAGAGAATCTTTCCACTTGATTTCTAGCTTATCTGATAAAGCACATAGCTCCTGATATATATATTATTTATCTACTTCTTCACGCAAGCTCAACCTTCGGCATTGCGTATACGTCATGTGTTACGTTTATCTATCTGGTATCTATATATGTAGCTGCATGTTTCAATTCGAGCACAAATTAAAAATACACCAGACTAACAAATTAACAACAAATCAATTTAGACAATTACGTCAAGCTGGGATGTAGCAAAAACATTGATTGAAATATTACAAAACGAAAAGAAACCTTAAACCAATTAAAACTGATAGTTAATGTAAATTTAACGCTTTACATTTTCCATAACTCAATGACTGACAATCTATCCCATGCATAAATTAATCCGCTGAAACTTGAATCGAACCGAAAACAACAAATTTCAAAATGCGTCGCACGTGAAAATTGCATTTCAATTTGTTCGTCAAAATTTTCCATTGCCCCACTGAATGGAACAGCAGCAACAACAATTTATGGACAGACAACAAAATCGAGTACTACACCAACAACAACAACAACAATGGCCACTTGAAACAAGTTAATCACAAAACTCCATGACTTAAAGAGACGCCTCAAGGCGACTACAGCAGCAGCAACAACAACAAGAGCGCTCTAGTAGAGAGTGTTCGACTAAAAGTTACCCTGCATGTGCACTTTTCACCTTGGGCAGCTGGTGTTTATCATTCAAATTCTAAATTTCACATTAGAATGTAGCTCTCAATCAATAAAATATATATTTGACAGGCCAATGCCCGATATCCCTCATTACCCATTTCTTATAACTACAGGGTATAACACAACAGAGTCTAAGTAATTGCCATGTTAAGGTACTCTTAACTATTTCCCCGCTGCTTTGGCCAGGCTACCAGCGGGCGCCTGACAAAATTCTTAGCCAAGTTGGACCCGCAAGTTGGCCGCCTCTTCGCATACCAAATTGCAGCAGCTGTGGAAAAGCCAATTGTAAATGTTGATCATAATGAGCATGGTGATAATGCTGCTACCGGTAGACACTTTGTCTCTTCTGCATACAGGGTGCTCCAATTAAAAATTGAAAAATTTAATTAGTGAATTTAAGAATTAAATATGTATATGCGTAAAATTCCATAAATTAAAAATAAATTATTATCAATTAAAATATAAATACATGAATTTAAAGCAATTAATAATTTCCGTAAATTATGAATACATTTCTAATTTATATTTTACTTTAATAAAAAATTCCAGCTTCACACATTAAAAAATTATTACAATTATATACTAATTAAGTAATCTCTTAAAAATACTATATTTAACTTATATGCTATAAATAAAGAATATATTCTCAAATAATTAATTTTAAATATGTGTAAATTGATATCAAACATTTTCATTAACAAAAATTAAATTTTCTTATTGCATAAAACACAGAAATAAATTGTATATTTTATACATATAAATTAATGTGCTTTAAATCTGGTTTTCTCGTCGATCATGAGAATATAAATAAATAACGCATCTTCAAGAACACCTTTAAAGTTTATGCTTTATCGTTTTTTACTTTTTTTTAGACAAGTTCATTGCCATAGATAAAATTTAAGTAGGTGAATTTTTCTTCTCACTATTCACAGACATGTAAAGACTGAGCTTTGGGTAAATCATGGCTTATCAGCTAGAATTTCAATACTATGTAGTATAAATACACATATGTCTTACAGCTCAAATAATACTCGTTCACTTTATCTTAATGACATTTAAGCAGCAACGGTTTTTAATTTTGATGCACCTGCATTTGTTTTTGTTTGTTGCCACGCTGCGTATGAGCAATGGGACGCAAAGTAGACTCTTGTCTCGCAGTAAATGCCCAAAACTGAATGATGTAGAAAGCACACACACACACACACACACACACATACACAGAGCATGTGAGAGAGGCCGACTTCGCCCCAACTGCGTCATGGCATCGTTTATTGTCCGCTGCGCTAATTACGCGCCCACTTTTGCCCCCTCCTATCGCAGCAGGCAGGTGTAATTGTGTGTGTGTGTGTGTGTGTGTGTGCGTGTGTGCTTTATAGCCGCACTTCGCTGTCGCCGGCAGCAGCAACAAATTCAAGCAGAAACATTGGCTTAATATCAGTCACTAACTGATCGCCAGAGAGTTCACAACAAGGCGATAGCCGCAGTCGCAGCTCAGAAAAAAAAAACGCGCGCGATTTTAAACGCACAGCTGCGCAACGCCTCCTTAATTACTAACTAAATAATATCAACAGTTATTTAAACAAAACAAAGTCATTTAAACAATTGGCTTTGTGTAAATTTCAATTAGCTTTTGCATAATTGAATCCGTTTTCTAGATTTCAAAAGACGCGCGCGTTTCTATCGCGATTTGTGCGGGTGATAATTAACGCAAAGGTGCCAAATAAATAATAAAGAAGAAAAAACTTATTCGTGTCAATGTTAAGGACAAACAGATTGCCAAAACGCATAAGTAAATAACACGAGCATTGTGCAAAATATTTATACATTGATTATATTAGCAACACTTTCGCAAAGGTAATTATAACAAATGCTCAACTTCAATACGGGTTAAACAAATTTACAAAAAGTACATTATTCATTGTTAGCCATAAAAATAGGAGGAAGTTGTAGTTAACTTCAGCTGTAAAAGGCATGTAAAATATTGTAAGCTACAAAAACCATAAAATTAGAGAATACAAATAAAAAATTCCAATTATTTTACTTTTTTACAACAAATATATATTATCTCAGATGCTACAATTTGTGATCTATTTTAAAGAAACCAATTATTTATGATTAATATGTCACAAAAATTCAATCGGTAAACCCAAATTAAGTCAAGTCACGTTGTTTTTTTGTAGAATGAAAATTATAGCCACATGCGCATCTAATTGAATGTTTGGTGGAATTTGTTATATAGTTTTCTACATACATAGATTTCGCGCGGAAGTTGAATCAGCTAACTGTTTGTGTTTTTAGATCTGATCTTGATTTTGATATTGGTAACAATTGAGTTGATTTTGAACATGGCTTTCAAATAGGAACTCATTAACAAAAGTCTGCCTGATTCTTTCCGTTGTGCTTACATAATATCGGGGCAAGGCTTTATAAATCGCATAAGCAATTTCAATATGCAATTTAACAAAGACGAGTACGTCAGCTACTTCATTAATTATGCGTCGCATGCGATGCATCAATGCATTTTTTTTTTTTGCAAATCGAAAGTGAACCTCAGGTGAAATAAAGGCGCACCGAGAGGGGGGAGAGGGCAGCTCAATTTTGACACTGAGCGGGGGACAGCTGCTGAATGAAAAGGCATTTAATGCCACTTGAGAATTGATGAGTTGCGTTATTGACAATTCATCGAGCTGGCCAACAAGTTTTTTTTTTCTTTTAGCCACAAAGCTGCAGCACGTGAATCGAAACGGCGAAGCAAAACAAAAACCGAAACGAAAAAAACAAGAAATAAGCAAAGAAACGCAAAAAGAGGCAAAAAAATTGTATAAAATGAAAAAAACAGCTTTTGCTTAATTTGGCTTTAATGCGATGCATTGACCCAAAATCCATGGCGCTACGACAGATCTTAATTGAAATTCACTTAACGATTAATATGTAACGGTTTCGCGCACACCCATTTTACAGGGCGTTGCTCAAGATGGTCATAAAGGTGGCCTGAGGAAAAAAAGGAAGAAGGAAGAGAAGTCGAAGAAGAAGCAACGAAGGTGCCAGTTAATGTTTCCCACAATTACGAGCACGTTAAGCGTAGTTAAAGATCAGGTTTTCAATGCAGGTAGCTTATATAATTAAGTTAACCATTGGAAGAGTTGTTTAAAAAAAGGATCCTCAATTATTATAAGCATACGAATTTAAAGATATCTTGCATAGAAATCTATAGAACTGAAAATTGTTGTTAAGATCACGTTAAATCAAAGATCAGAATATTAGAACATAGATCAGTATAAAATAGAAATGAGTTCAGAAATTAAAAAATAAATTAAAATCAAACTTTAATAAATACGTGAGTTCAGTTCAATTGAAATCAAAGCTCAGTTTAAAATAAATAAATTTGAGATCGCCAAAAACATGAGTTTTTTTTGCCAATATTGCGATGTAATTTTAAAATAAATTCAAATCAAAGATCAGTTTATATTAATAAATTCAGAGCAAAAATCACTGACGACAATTTTATAATCCAATCGACTCAAAAGCTGTTAATTTCCCACCATCAGCAAATATTGCAAGTTAAATAAATTAGCGAAATCTTTCATTTTATTCTTCTCGATTTCTTGTTCCGTTCCGCCCATTAGTAAAAAAATTGACGAGGATCCTGGTTTCTGATGTCAATGCCAGTTTAGCATAATCATAAATTTAGTGACGCACTTGGCGTAAATACTTAATTAATTTATATGTGTCAACATGGTGATGCAATTATAATGCCATCGAAGGGGTAATAAACATAGTCCATATGTCCATAGTGGGAGAGTGATATGACACCGAAAGCTAATCAAATGCCCGATATGATTCACGAACCTGTTCGGCGCCTGATATCGTATAAATCTAAAAGGCGCCTATAACAATAATAATAATGGCCCATAATCGGCAACTACCCAGTTCAATACAATATCAATATCAACACATGGCCTGTCAAGATTTCAGAAAGTACAGCCCATAACTATAGTCGGGCAGTAAAGATTTATTTTTATCAATCAATTGTGAACGGTAAAATTCCCATGAACCGAGTAACTTGCAGGCATTCTAAAACAGAGCTTGTAGATATAAGTTTTTATGGCAGTTAACAACTTAAAAGGGTGTCAATGCCGCACACAGACCATACTAAATACCCTATTTATATATATATACCACTCATGTATAAATATGATACACAAATGCTTAATTCTTAAGCTGACTAATCTTATCAGCTCTAGTGATAAATACTACTTGAGTAATTTCTTAATCGTATATATATAATATATACACTACATTTAATATCAATTATTGTTCAATAAACTTTTCATTTCATGTGAGAATTCCTGGAAAATTTCTATTTAATTATATTAAATACTTCTTTCTGGCTTTAAATCTTAGTTTTGCAATTTTAGCTTTGGGACAGTTAAGGGGCGTGGTCAGTAGCAAGTCGCTTATCGCTGTTATCAGTTATCAGTACAGCGCTATAATTGATTTTAAAGGTAGCTTTGTGCATTTATGACGATCATTTCCAAATTCTGTTTGTGCTGGTTACTTTATTAATTACCGCTGTTTGGCATTTACCTTTAGCCGTCTTATCATTGGACACTTTGCTTTTCTGACACCTGCTCGGCGTCTTCGCGGCAGTCCCGGCCCACAATTCAGTTGCTTTTGGCCCGAGGGCGCGTTCGGTTCTAAACGCTGTACTTGTTCTCGATCGTCTTACCTTATATAAGCTAAAACGTAAGTGCCCCCGATAAAACCTTAACTGACGCGAAGCAAAGGTTAAACAAATATCTTAAACTTATTTTTTAATTGTTGGTATATAATATATATATATATATACTCTAAATGCAAACAAAATTATAATAATGTTATAATATAGTTAGACCCAAAAAAAGTTATTAGCTTTGAAATTATTAACGGTAACACATTTTCGACGCTAATTTTTTGGGTGATGAAAACAATTTGTCGCTCAATTTCATTTTGCATGTAATTAACTGAAAACTACAAAACTACAACTACAACAGCTTTAATAATTTATTGACATTAATTTTCATGTCAATTTAAAAATTAAATTAGGCAAGATACGTTTATGCCCCATTTATTTAAACCCAATAAATTTTAATTGTGTTTTGTTTTTATAAATTTTTTAAAAATGTTCGGTTCTCTGTCGAATAAAATATTAAAATAAATAAAACAATTAAAGTCACAGTTCAGATCAGCTAAAATTTTGAAATGAAGGGATCGTTAAAAAATAAAAAGATTTCTCAAATTACTTTTAGCATACTTTCAAAGTAAAAGATTGGCTTTCAAAAAATATTTAAAACTAGAATTAGTTGCCACTGAAAATAGTAGCAAACATGTTTAAAAAAGAAAAAATATTTATATTTTTCAACTCACGAAAGAAGTTAAGATAACATGAATAATTAAATAATAAATACATTTTCAGTATATACTGATTATAGGATTTTCTCACAGTTATTAAACGATTTAGGCAACTGAATAACAAGTTCTAATCCCAGCCTAGTTTAAAGAAATACATTATTCATAGTAACTCAAAATGTATCCTGTAAAACATCCTTTATTTTATAGAAACTTATTGTTATTACGAATAACAATATAAATATTTCTTTTAAATATTTTTTATGATCTCATAACTATAAAGGAAGTTTTTAACCCTTTCCAATTAAATTAAAGTGTTTTTGGTAAACATCTTAGTTAATGAAAATTCCACCATTCCAAGCAAGTTCACGAAGCACATTTTGTTGTAATAGTCATCCAGCCACGTGATCCTCGCGAATCTAATCAATTACCAAAATCGCCCTATGAGAAGTGTGGCTAACCCCAAAACTAAGTACCGCCCGAGTCTTGGAGCACTTGAGAATAGCCATAAATAACACTTATTAGCGATTAGCTGGCTAATAAAATTTGCCAATTCAGCGAGCTGGGAAAGTATTGGTCTTAAGGTACCTTCATTGAGGCGGAAACTGATCACATGATCGTCTTTTTTTTTTATGCACTCTATATGGCCGCCGGTTTATGTGGTCACCAGTTTTGGGCTTGATATCGGATTACAGCCAATTTGGTGGTAAACAATAAAATTTATGAATGCAGTCCACAAGTCAATCGCTGGTCCCATGATAATCGCATTGGACGGCTCTCAGAGAATTAGATAAAGGTCGTGTTTATTATTCGCATAGTTCCACAAGGGGAACAGCTGTCCCGGCCTGTAAAGTAAAGTATATGTTCTTGAAATCGGCAGAGATAAGATAGGGTCGGCATGCGCCAACTCTCGAGTGGATTAGCCCTGGCAACCTGAATCAGTGCATGAATACCTGCAGCTAAGCAACATTTAACATAAGTCACTTGTGTTCTTATATCCTACACAGATGACAGATAATAAGGCATATACGCCGGACCCGGAGTCTGGCAGCTCGTGTGTGGAGTCTGCATCGCCGCCCGCCTACAGCGCCGCGGTCATCTCGCTAAGCGATGTCAATTCCAAGTGAGTAGCAACTGTGGCATTTGCATCAAATGTGACCCCCCCCACAACAAACCTTATTGCTCATCCTTGCAGGGCCAACTTGACGGAGAAGGATCAGCTGTCGCAGGAGGAGGACTACAATCCCTTCAATAATCGCGATCCCAACGGCGCCAGTGCCTCTGGCGCTCTGGCCCATCTGCTCAAGAGCTCCTTGGGCACTGGCATTCTGGCCATGCCCATGGCCTTTTACAACGCCGGCCTGGTCTTTGGCACTCTGATGACGCTCATCGTGGGCTTCCTCTGCACGCACTGCGTGCATATTTTGGTAAGTCAAAGTGCCGAAAATAAAATATCCTTTTCGATTCTTGTTATAGAAGACTATGTGATATATGCATATATAATTTTTTTTATTTTGCTCGCAACCTAGAGTAGCTCTAAATTTCAAAGTGTTTTGGAAAATATTAAAAAAATAAAATTTTTGATACCATTTTTGGTATCAAACATTTTATTGGCCCATTATTCCTATACGTTAAATTTTGTGGCTCGATATTTAACATATTTTGCAGATATTTTATATGATATCTTAGAAACCAAAAAAGTTTTTTATAAAAACTAATTCATTATAAGCAATTGTCAACTTTCTAAAGTATCGATAAGTGCGTTGCAATTTTTAAACACGTTTTAAACTGTGCGAAAAATCCGTAATCAACATTAACACAGAGCTCCAGACAGTCTGAAGTTTTTATGGATGTCCTCAAAAACACAACTATTTCCAAGAAACTGCCATAAAACCCGCACACGCCTGATAAACACAAATCGGCTTATAAATAATGCTTACAATGGGAATTCCCGTCCGCATACAAATCTCTTGAAAAGTATATATATGTATAGCCACTTAAATCGCAGATTTATAGCTTTAGATTTCACTTGGATTAAAAAAACAAAAAAAAACAAGTGAGAAGGCTCTAGTCGGGGCCGCCCGACTAGGAGATACCCTGAACCCTGCGATCTGGTTCTATAAACATTTCAGCTCG